>PVKS010045513.1:0-13759 GCA_004027875.1 Aplodontia rufa
ATCTTTGTATATCTTTCATACGTTCTGGTGACTTTTCTGCTTTCTGAGTCCCTTCTTTCCAATGTAAAGGCTATGATACTCACATTCCAGTCTCTTTTGCAACCCTAGTACTAACATGTCACCCATGTTCCACCAAGTAGAGTTGTACTTAGAAATGAGCATTTTGAGGAGGTCACCTCATATGCAGTGTTTTAGTGAAATTTTTGTGTCACTGTGATCAAAATACCTGACAAGAACAACTTAGAGGAGGAAAATTTCATTTAGGATGCAGTTTCAGAGGTTGCAGTCCCTAGATGGCTGACTCCTTTGCTGTGAACCCAAGTGAGGCGGAACATCACGGGGCAAGGGTCCGGCACAGGAAAACTGCTCAGTCCATGGCAGGGCCAAGACGCAGAGAGGGAGGTAGAGGATCAATAGGGAAGAGGCATGCCTCCCAGTGACTTAGCTGCTCCAACCAAGCTCCACCCCTGTAGTTACCACTCAGTTCGTTCAAACTAGGATGGACAGATTAGGTCATAGCTCTCATAATCTGATTATTTTACCTTTGACTATTCCTGCATTAACACAGGAGCTTTTCAGAGACACCTCATATGCAAACCACACCATGTGGCAATAGATATCCTTATAACTATGGTTGTGGAATCAAGTAGATTTGGGAAAACAGCAATAATAGATATCTAGTACAGAACATCTTGGGTTCTGAAAGAAAGACATTAATGTTTTTACTAGAAGATCCCTCATGATATATTGGGGCAATGGATTTAACTGTTTAGTTTCAGAAGTTTGCTTTCTAGCCTTCCAAAATATTCTGGGAACTTCAGACATTGCTCTTATTTTAAAGTAGTTGGAGTGGGCTACACATTTACAACAAGGAGAATTGTTCAATAACTTGTAATTTACATGTGTTATGTTTTTCAATGCGAGAAGGACAGTGAGAGAGAGAGAGAGACAGAGAAAATCAGCTTTCAGTTTTTCACATGGCCCTCGGTGCTCCGACACTTAGTTGTGTACGTGGGTGCTGGAGTTTGAAGCCATCTAGTTGCGCATGCCGGGCAAGCGCCATAATGGCTGAGCCACCGACCGCTCCAACCCGTTTTTTGTTTTTAAATATATTAATTTATATATCTTCATGTCTAGTGTGCCATTATTCAAATGTGCTGTGGATGTGTTCAATCATCCATAGAATATTTACTTTCCTTAACGTCACATAATAAAAAAGTGCTGCATTCCATACTAAATGTGAATACAGATTTACCTGTTTTTTCAAAAATAAAATGCCCAGAAATAGAATTCAGTTGATGTATTTCATTCTTTTAACTTTTTTTTTTAGAAATTTTGCCTATATTTTCTTTATTAATAAGCCTTCTAGACATCAGTAAAATGTGGATCTGCAAGTATTCCAATGTCCGCGTGTGTGTCTGGCGCACAGTAGATGAAGGGAAATTCACGTGAGATGAGATTACAGGAAAAGGGATAGATTGCATCTTGTGAAGTTTCTAAGTCATAGTGAGAAACTGATTTTTTCTTTAAAATATGGTGGGAAATCTTAGTATGATATGAAAGAGGAAACTGAAATAATCTACATGTTTTTTAAAAAATCATCACCCTCATTGCTGATTGCAGAGAGTCATTAGGAGGTTCTTGCTGAAATCTAGACTAGAGATGACATTGACTTGAGCGTGGTAGAGGGGAAGCTAGAAAGATTTGAAAGGTCTGAGATGCATTTTGGACATAGATGTAATAGAATTTATATGCAGAATATGAGATTTGAGGCAAAGTAGATTCATAGTGTTAAGTAGATTTTGACTTGGACAAATTGGGGGAGATGGCAGGGAAGTACACTGACATGGAGGAAATTAAGTGAGAATCAGATGTAGAGACTGCGGAGAGAAATCCAGGAATCCGTTTGAATGGATATCTGGAATTTGGGGCCAGAGGTCAGATGTGGATTCATGGATTTAAAATGATTCAAACCTTGGAATAAGGTGAGGACACCCGAGAAGACTGGTGGAGAAAGAGGGTACGGATAAGTCCCTTGGGCAGTCCAATGTTTAGAATTAAAACACAGAAGGGGGCTGAGCAAGAGCACAATGAAAAAGTTGACTACCTTGGGCAAAAGATTTTGTATTGCTTGACTTTCAGGATGTTTTTTAGAAATATTTTATTCAAGTATTTTCTGTTTTGCCCTTATTTTTTCTGTTGGGATATTTATGAGTTCAAAACTGAACTGTAAGAACTTTTCATATGGCAATGACATATTTGTTATAATGATTGAATCTCACTAATGCATCTTTATTTTATTGGTTTCACTTATATTTTGGTATTTCTCCCAATTTTTTGTAGCCAAATCTATCGATCTTTCAATGTACCCTATAACACCGCTTTTTATTCTTTTTTACTTTAGGTGTACTTGTTCATCCAGAATCTAATACACTTTGACCAATATATTTTTCCCTGTTTTTATAAATCCAATAAAAAATTTTAAGCTTTCAGTTCTTTAACTCATTTGGAAAGTATTTGGGTAACCGTGCAGACATTTCCTGGAACAGAGGCATGAATCTTGGTTAGCCAATCCCGCTGCCAGCTTCTCCCCACTGAGAGGCTGTCTCTCAATTAGTATCCTGAGCCTTACTTATACGTGGGGCAGTGGAAGCAGTGATCAGCAGAGGATGTTATTGCCTGAGCCAACAGTTTCTTTTCTGTGTAGTTTTGGAAGCCTTAGAGGATTTTTTTTCTTAGTGGCTAAGTAATGATTTATCTCTGTTAACCGTATTTTGTCATATTAGTTTCCCAACTGCTCTGTTTGAATGTGACTTGTAATTAATCCCAGATTTCTAATTGAGCCATGCTCTTCAAAAAGGATCACACTTCCATGTACTCATCCTTTCTTCTTTCAAATAGTTTCAAGCCTGAGTGATATTTCTGTTTTCAGTTTAAGGGATTTTGGTTCAGCATATAGAAAGAATACTATGGTCTGAGAGAGCGATCCTGTTCACATGTCTTCCAAATTTGCACTGCAATACTGCTCACCTCTCCTGCCTCAAACTATGTTCCTGTTGGATGGATCTTTTTTTTTAAAGAAAGAGGGAGTGAGTGAAAGAAGAGAGAGAGAAAGAGAGAAAGAGAGAGATCAATTTTATTCATTCTTTCATTTGGCCTTTACTTTGGCAACACTTAGTTGTGTATGTGATGCTGGGGTTGGAACCCAGTTCCTCATGCATGCCAGGCAAGTGATGTAACCACTAAGCCACCGATCCAACCCTGGATGGAATTTTTATTAAGGGCCAACACCAATTTTTTTTTCAGTAGCTAAGAAGAGGTGATTTGAAGAGGGAATCTGGCCTGGCTAAAACCAAATGGTTAGATCCTTTCATTTCTTTATCAATGCACCAACTTTACAGGCATCAGGGAATTTAACTACTCCAGATCTTCTGGGAACATGTGATAGCATTAGTTCTGTCTGTCAGGTATTTCTAGTTCTCCTGGGAACATAGTAGGAGTGCAGTTCTTTGCTACCCTGAAATTGGGTGTGGTTATCCAATCTGCACTGATGGGTGAGAGGTTGAGTGGCAATGACATGTGTCATTTCTGGGTGGAAGCTTCAAGCATCATTCACTATTTACCAACCCTGATGCAGCTGCCCTCCAGTTGTAAAGAGCATCGGTGTTGGAGAGAAGGGCCAAGATGAAAGAGAGCAACAGACATGCCCCTAGAATGAGAAATAAACCTCTGCTTCACTTAATTCAAAGGATCACTTATTAGCAGAGCTCAGCAGAGCGTCTCTTGATTGACATAGTGTTGGCACCTTGAAATGTGTTACCATGGAAACAACCTGCATTGACAATTTACTTTTAAAAATGAATACATATCATCTTAGGCACACTCAGAAGTAATACAAAAAGGTAATTAGGACTGGAGCAGTGGCTCAGCCATAGAGCACTTACCTGGCGTGCTTGAGGACCTGGGTAATCTCCGGCACCACATACACAACTAAGTATCAGAAAAATGCAAATCAGATGAAAATATAAAGAAAAATTGATTCTCACTCTCTCTCAACAAACAAACAAAAAATTTGTTTGCAGTCTCCTGAGGGGAGACTGCAGTGGGGGCAAGGAACTCATCTCAAGAGTGTCCTCCTAATAGTTGCGCTCTTGTACAGTGGGACAAAACTGGAATATTGTGACAAAGCATATACAAATACATTGAGAGAAAGTACCCATGTAAAGACCATCTCACCACATGATAATGACAAAACTCGTATAAAAATAAGTACGAAGCCCAAATATAAACAATCAAAAGGCCAATGACCTTCTGGAGGGTGGGCCTCTTTGTTGTGATTTGCTTATGTGGCCACTGTTTTGATTAAATTTTTTAGAAGCTATGTAATTCCGAGCTGCAGTCTTTCCTGTCTGCCCTCTCATTTTATCAGATTCATCCTGATTACTTTTCTCTTTGTCTTCCTTTCTCTGCATGCAGAGAGAACGTCACAAGTCCATCCTACGCCTCAGTTCTTCCAGTTTCTGCAGAGCTCTTCTCCTCTGTGTCTCTAACACCCGTTTTAATCGTGCAGTTTCCACTTCTTTTCCTTCTGAACGCTGTGACTTTACGTCTGTAATCGCTGTCTTTCCAAGTCATTATTGTGACCAACTCCAAAACTCGTACTTGCAACACAGAGACCGCAGCAAAGGGTTATCAAGCAACATCTAACTCCAGGTTGCTTTTGCCTCACTTTACATTTGGATAACACGCAACACATGTCTAAGTTCACAATTTATCTCAACCTTCGGATCAGTCAGTTTGTGGATTGTGGAATTTCCTCTCAGATTCAACTATTGATTTATTTTATTTTATTCTTTTTTAGAGAGAGGGGGAGAAAGAGAGAATTGATTTTATTTTTCATCTGGTTTTTGCTTTTCCTCCACTTAGTTGTATGTGTGGTACTGGGGATTGAACCTGGGTCTTCGTGCTTCATGCATGCCAGGCAAGCACTCTACCACTGACCTACCTCTCCAATCCTTGATTTAATCTTTTTTTTTTTCCTTTTTAAAGAGAGGGACAGTGAAAGGGAAAGACAGACAGAATCAATTTTGTTTTTCATGTGGCTTTCGTTGCTCTGACACTTCATTGCATACATGGTGCTGGGGTTTGAACACACATCCTCACGCATGCAAGGCAAGCGCTGTAACCACTGAACCATTGCTCCAGCCCTTGATTTAATCTTTGAATCCTAATTTATTGAGAGTTTTTTATATATTTCTGTATAGAGGCTTCATTTGTTTTTGAAGAAAAAAAGAGACATTCTGGATTTCAGATACATTTTCCCCCTCAGACCTCTGGATCATCTAAGTGGAATAATTTAGTATCACTTGTGAAATTGTGATCAGTATTGTTTTGCTGCAGTCACAAGCATTAAGATTACTAAGAAAAATTCCCGGAGATGTTCCCTCCTCTCATCCTGAAACAAAAGCACATTTAGTTGCTTTTATTTATTTTTTTTCCAACTGACATCACAAGGATGTTCTTTTTGAGAAACAGTGGTGTTCTAGATGTCAAGTGACCGTTCTCCTGACAGTTCCACCCTGTGTTCATTTTCATGGAAATATATTAACTATCATACCAGCATCAGTGAGTTGGAAATGACAATTAGGTAAACAGAAATAACATAGCTTTCAACACCTCAAAAGTTATTTTTGTGTTTAGAATTTTGATAAGAAGAATTCATCAAAATTCTTTACTTGTGTCATCTTGAATATGCTGGCCATAAATGCGATGGATATTGAGCAAATGTTAAAATTTGCCATTTATCTTGACATCTTGAACATGTTTCGTAATCATCGAAGAAGCAATTAAGAAAAAATTAAGCATATACTGAATTTGTTGAACAGCATTGATTCTTGTTGAGTTAAAGAAATCAGGGTGAAAGACATGCTGGTAACTACTAGAGATACATAGTTAAACATAAACATACTCTCAAAGAAAGAACGATTACTAATTGTAAAAATATGTATCGTTAACACGGTGCCAAAAATTGCCTGTGGTTTATTGCATTGCAGTATCTTAAAGATCTTTAAATAGAGCAGCACATTTTTTTTGGTAGACTCACAAATGTTAAGTCAACCTAAATAAAACGCCTTCAATAAAACTAGAAGGAAACCTGTGATCACATTATCACTTTGGAATTTTCATTTCTAAATATATCTACAAAAAATAAAGTATCAAGAAATTTCTTCCCTTTTATAAATGCAATTTCAACATGTATATCTGTAAGTCTGATGGGTTTAATAATCCCCATGGTTAAATAATTTTTACAATATTTACAGTAAAGGATCCACTTTGGGTTTGTCTTTTTGAGATGAAAATGATAAAAATGATATAGAGTTAAAATATGATGTAAATTAATTTTAATAGTATCAAATCTTATAGTCAATTATTGGGTGGCTGCCTCAGCCCCCAACTATGCTCTTTGCAGAGAAGAGAAAGCTGAACCTCTTAAACGTAGTCTTCTATTATTACATGGTCTGGAATTAGTAGGAAGGTGAGGCTGGAGAGAGTGAAGGATAGTAGAGGGGCTTTCCCTAGCAGAGTGCCACAGAGCCCGGCGATCTGAAAAAGCAGCTTCAAGTGTCTTTGGTTTCAAACAATGTTATGGCTTTTGCAACCAAATGGATGGAGATGGAAAGAATTATGCTAAGTGAAGTATCCCAATCTCAGAGACACAAGGGCGGAATGGTTTCTCTCATCTGTGGAAGCTAGAATACATTGGGAAGCAGTATGTTAGATGGCTAAGCTAATAATAACTTCAAATTGTATGATTCTTAACACAAACAGGGGGATGATTGCCTAAGATATCTGGAGGTGTAGGGTGGAGGACAGGTTGGGAGAAGGGATTAGCAAGGATATCTAGGACACTGGAGGATGGAATATGGGGGAATCCTCTCAGAAGGAGATCTCTGACCTCCACAAGACATCCATTTAACTCAGGGGTTCTTCCGGGGGAAACAGAAACATGGGGAACCCAAACTGGGCATCCATAACATGGCATTAGCCTTGGATAACTATGTATATATACATTTGTTCTTGATTGTTTGACAATGTTTCCCCCTCAATTGTAACTCCATATTCATCTAATTAAAAAAAAAAAAGAAAGAAAAAAGTCTTTGGTTTCAGGTTTTGCAGTAGAGGGTGTCTAGAAATTCCCCACCCTTGTCAAACATTTTGATAATCAGATTCCTAGAAGTATTCTCAAACCCAGCGGATACTTACACGGACAAGATAACACTGACTCTAGAAGGTTAGCAGAGGAGCGGGACTGGCCTATGCAAGAGTAACTTTTTGAGTGAGAACATGTGAGTTTGAAAAGGGGTCAGAAAAAAAAAAAACCCAGGGATATTCATTGGGAGAGACAGAGAGTCTTTCAAATCAAAGTTTTACTTCCTTTATAAATTTTCCTAGGGATCTCCAGGCTCCTTTCAAACCATAGCTTCATGGAACTAAAAATAATCACCTTTACACAAATCATAGTTGTGCCAAGAAGCTGAAGCTTGAGAATTTTTCTTACCAAACACTTGTCATAGCCCACGTCTTGGTAATGTAAATCTCAAGAGAGGTAATTATTTTTAAATCATAAAATTATTCTGTGGCGTTGCATGCACATGGGGTGTGGCTCCAAAAATACTTCTAGCACTCTAAACTCCAAGGTTTTGTGACATAGGTTTGCCCTCTTCTTTGTCAATGTTCATTAATTTGAAGGAGAGATTGGAACTGTGGTACTATCTTGCTCCCTATAAGAAGTACCCAGCAAGGACAGGGAAGATTCAGACATGCCATCTTACTATGTCCCTTTGGAGTTTTTCTGGCCATGTATTTAATGCTATTATACTACTAGCACTATAGGAGTGAAAAGTTCTTATCACATTTACTGATATAACTAAACAATTCTAAAACAGATTATCAGCATTTAATTTAAAAAACTCATATGAAAGATGGATACATCAGAAGTTTATCACTCTCTCTTTCTCTCTTTTTTAACAGCATAGATGACTTTGGACAATTTTGGAAAGAGAATAATGATATAAGAAATGACTGACCTTCACAAGACCCATTTTGCTTCCACATTTGATCATTCAATAATCATTTGATCTCTCTTCAGACTGCTACTTTGGACACTGGCGTGAGTTATAGTATCAAGTTATTTTTTATGATTCAACAATTAAGTATTATTTTCTTTCTTTTTTACAAATTTGTTCAACATAGTCTTACGTATTGGTGGGAATTGTTACTTATTCATGCATACATAGATATTGACAAAGTAAGTTAAGTCCGATCCTAGTCCAGGATCCCCAGTGTCAGGTCTCCTCTGTAATAACCCCATGCTATGGTTAGAAATGAGTGTATATATATATTTATACATATTTATATGTGTATATATTTATATACACTCATTTCTATCCATAGAAATATATATGCCTGCCTGCCTGAGTATAGTTTGGCTTCTCATGGCAGTTGAGGATACCCAGCCATATGGATAATCCCTCTTTTCCTTCCCTCCACTCTGTCATAATACCATGTTAAAATTGGTATTAAAAAAAAAAACACTTGTCTGAAACATTCAATTTCTTGGACTACATTTCTCAGTATGATGATAATGATGGAAATTTTATTCTTTTCCGTTAAATTAAAATAAGCAGCTCTTATATATGTACAGTAGAATAAAGGCCACAAAGTGTGTTACGTTGCTGTGTGCATGTGTGTGTGATGGAAGATCAAAGCTAGAATGGAGCCACAGGGTGCACACATATGCGAGGGCTTGACCAGGCTGTACTAGGTGACGGTGTGACAGATGAAGTATGCGTGCTGTACATCTAATGAAGATATTTTTGCTCAAAGTCAGCATCATGTTCCTTTTTCAGGTTCCCACCAAAAATACATTTCATAGCTGCACAAGACTAAATAAAAAAGACAACTGATAGACGTTCTAATCTATTTTAATTTGAATTGCTACATGTGAAATTTGAAATTGCATTATATGTAGAATAAGACATCTCCACTAGACAAATAATTTTAGCTAACTGTGTTATGGAATGCAGGCTTGCATAAATTATTAGGAATTAAAGAAGTCCACATGGAAAAAGTAAAACACTAACAAGAGTCTGATTACTAATTTTGCTCAGCACTAGTGGTCTGCTTTGTGTTTAAATAAACTTCACTAGGCTTTGATTTTTTCTCATCCAATAGAAAAATTTATTTTCTAGTGCTTTTGGATTATTCAGATTTTTTTTTGTATACAATTGGAATCATTAGAATGTAAAATAAGAGGAATTTGGAGAAACGTTAAAATAAAACTTAAAATTTCAACATCTTTTCGTTCATCTCAGTTTTGTAAATATGTTAGAGGAGTGTTTCGTGTATGCTGCTGATCACTGTTTAAGGGCTGCCCTTTGCTGAGCAGGCTGAGGGAAGAAAGCAACCATCCAGGCCCTATTCATTTCTACTGGGGCCACTCCAGACAAAAGCTGGGGCTTTGGTTAATTCTATTATTTACACAAGCCAACAGATATTTTCTTTGAAGAAAGAGCTTCTTGGCTAAATTAGATATAGGAGTGATTGGTAAATGATTCCTAATGTCGTTTTTAGAACAAGCTACTGTTTTAGTAATCTGTTATGCTCACAAACCTGAAAACATTTTAAAATGATCATGAATATCATTTTTTTAAGTTTCACTTCAAACTTCAAGCTGATTAAAATATTTATCCTTGCATACACTAGTTTACACTTGAAATAACTGAATGAAAGGTTAGTATTATTGCATTATTACCTTCAATCAGTATTTGATCAACGCGTTCATCCAGTGGCATTAGAATATGACCAATCATGCTGAGCGAAGTTAGCCAAATGCAGAGAGTCAAGGGCCAAATGTTTCCCTCATTTGTGCAGCCTTGAGCTCAGCCCAGGCTTGGGGGAAAGGTAGATAAACTCATGGATTAGAACCATAGAACAAAAATGCAATGGGTTAATATGTATGAGATGCAGTTGCAAGATGCTGCATAAGGTATTTGAACAAGCTATGCTGCATGCCTGTACAAAAATGTAAATGCTTAATCCTGTTGTCAAATATGTCTAAAAATAAGGGATGATAGGAAGGGAAGAGAAGGGGAAATGTTGGAACTGAGTTAAATAAAGCAAGGTACATTCTAAGCATTCATAAGTATATTACTGTATATACGATAGTCATGTATATAAAAATATATAAAAAATGTTCTTCATAGTTATAAGAATTATGTTGCTGTACTTGGGTATTTTAGGAAAAATATAGAACCCAGAAAGAGAGGCAAGGGATCAGAAGACTGGAAGAGGGAGGTAGAAGGGTGTGGGGTGTTATGGGGGATATTGACCAACTTGTATTTCTGTATTGTGTGCATCAATGAGTATGTGACAATAAATCCTAACATTACGAACAAATATTATATACCAAAAAAATTTAAAAAAGAATATGACCCATTAACCTCAAGTCAACCCCTTAGTGCTGTTGTTACACCCATATAACCTTAGTTCGTAAATGAGCTAAAATATGGAAAAATATTTTTTTCTTTTGGGTATATTATAATAGAAAACTATCATTTTTATTATTTTGAATAAGAAAGTATAAATATATATAAATATAATTTTTAAATGATAAAATATGGTTTTTAAAAGACATCATTTAAAAATCTATATATGATTACATGCCTATGATTTTATGCTGAAAATAATTGTTTCTGCAACTGAAATGTAGCTGAAAATAAACTACTCGAGATTTAACTTAAGAACCAAAACTTATAACAAAAGGAAGTAATAAAGGTATATTAACACGTATAAAACCTGAAAATTATTAATTAGAAAGTACACAAGCATATTCATTTTTAAAAGTATGTTTCTATAGAAAGACAATAAAATACCATTGTCATGTGCTATTTAAATCAGAAGAAAAGGAAAGAAAAATATGATATTAAAAATGATAAAACAGAGGGCTGGAGCAGTGGCTCAGCGGTCACGGCGCTTGCCTGGCATGTGCAGGTACATGAGTTCAAACCCCAGCACCGCATATACAGCGGAGTGTCAGAGCAACAAGGGCCACACAAAACTAAATAAAATTAATTCTTTTTCTCTCTCTCTCTCTCTCACTGTCCCTCTCTCTTTTTTTAATTCAGAAATTTATTTGTTGAACAATCAAACAAGCTTCTAATGAAATTCTATGTATATATATGTATAAATTCTGAGTGTCCCTCTCTCTTAAAAAAATAAAATTATAAAATAGATATATTCATAGCAGCAAGGGAGCATAAGGAATTTTAAAGATCATTACCACCTTCATGTCAATAATTTTGCAGATGCAGATAAAATGGCTATGCATAAAATAAAGGTAAAAGTGATTTGAATAGAAGTGAAAAGCAGGTTCAAATTAAAGCCCAAGAGAATAAATTTGCTGATGTTCAGGTCAATGCTTGGACCAGGTAGTTCTTTCTAACATTTGTATTAGTCAAAATATTTCAGGTGACAGAAAGATGGAAAGTGTCCTAGTAACTTTTATAAATTTTATTATCAAATCCTGACAAAGGAAGCATGAAAAAGGAGTCACAAAGAGCATAAGCATCCAGGAATATAACCTGTTGCACAAATAGTAGAAGTCATTTACCCAGAATATTATAAAACATGTTAAGAGACATTAACAAATGGATGAGTATACCGTGTAGAAGTTTTCAAAAACTTGCTATTGTAATAATTCCAAATCCATCTAAATTTATTTGCACATTTTATCTTAATAAAAAAATCTCCCCTTTTGTTGAAACTGACAGGCGGATTTTAAACGGAAAGATGTGAAAGTCTTTGAATGGCCTAGGCTGCTCCAAAGGAGAGAAAATGTTATAATTGAAACAGATGGCTGAGAAGGGAAAGAGAATTTCAGACTTACACTGTGTACAGCAGTTTGAGTTATGAATTTACTGAAGAATCTGGCAAGAATAAGCATCCCCAACATGTTCATTATCCTCAAATCGGCCTTGCTGGACATCAGAGGCTGCCGACTTTGTTCATTACCTGGACAAGTTGACACAGATGGCAGTTTCCCAAGACCCTAAACCTTGTCATTAGAAGGAGTAGCAAGCATGCTTCCCTTCTTGCAGAGTTGTGCCAAACGTTCTGAATACAAGAGGCCTGCAGTTATACAAACCTTCCATATTTCTTTACAAATTCGTGTGGAAGTGCAATGTAAAGAGACTAAATTTTTCTGTGATAGCCTTTATAGTCTCAAGACATGGGCTGTTCAATGAATGAACCTTAAGAAGAAACCAATTAATTTTTTTTAAGAGAGAAAGGGACAATGAGAGAGAGAGAAAGAGAGAATCAATTTTATTTAGTTTTTCACATGGCTTTCGTTTCTCCGACACTTTATTGTGTACATGGTGCTGGGGTTTGAATTTGGGTCCTTGCAGATGCCAGGCAAGCACTGTAACCACTGAGCCAGTGCTCCAGCCTCCCCAGTAAAGGAATTCTTAAGGGAAATTAAAACTGGAAGTAATTAAGATTTCTCAAAGAGATTCAGTAGTCAATAATTTTTTTTTTTAAAGAAACACCTGTCGTCCCAGTGACTCAGGAGGCTGAGGCAGGAGGATCCTAAATTCAAAGCCAGCCTCAGCAACTTAGTGAGGCCCTAAGCAACTTTGCAAGACCCTATCTCAAAATACAAAAAATAAAAAGAAGAAAGAAAAGAAATATCCAGTTATTTATGTCTTTTGAATCCCTGAAAATTACTCGTGACTGAAGTGTCCTAGAAAACTTTAAAATAACTCAACATCAAACCAATTTTGCATTTCCTGTCAATTAGGAAGACCATCCTCAAGCAGTCCTCATTTTCAGCCAAATCAGAACATGAAACCAGCTTAGTTAAAATGGAGGGAAAGTGGTGGTGTGAAAATAAATATAGGGTTCTTGTACATGACTACTTTTATTCCTATAAGCATAATTTCTCTTAATCTTGCTGTCTTTCTAAATCTTGGGTAGTTGAAGAGTTCTTTTTCATTTAAAGTAAGCTTGTTTTAGCATAAAACAATATGATTGGCGTAACTAGTGTCCAAAATGAGATTCATTTATGTACATTTTATTTTCTGATTATGGATATACATACATTCATAAGCACCAACTAATCAGGATCTTCATATTTGTCTAGAGTCTGAAATTATTTAACAACCAATGCAAATAGAGCATATTCATTATATGGAAATGTTTCATTACAAAAATATGCAAAATATATAAAACAAAGGGAATAATACAATATACCTTTCACCCAGAGTCAACGTTTGCTAATGACATGTCATTTTTGTTTCTTTCATGGAGCATACTCATTTTATGTATAATACTAATTTTATAAAATCAGAGATATGTTCTCAATTTATTTCTTGTTTCATTCTTTCCTTATTCAGTATTTCCAAACAAATACATTAGGGTTTTGAGTCTCAGACACTTTTAAAAGTAGGTGCCTAAAAATTCATACATGTTGAGGTTATTATTAGCTTAGCCATCTAACATACTGTTTCCGGTTGTATTTTAGCTTCCATAAATGAGAGAAAACATTTGGCCCTTGAGTCTCTGAGATTGGGATACTTCACTTAGCATAATTTTTTCCATCTCCATCCATATGGCTGCAAAAGCCATGATATCATTTTCTGTAATGGCTAAGTAGTATTCCATTGCATATATGTACCAAAGTTTTTAAATCCACTCGTTT
>PVKS010045514.1:0-13757 GCA_004027875.1 Aplodontia rufa
ACACATGCCAAAAGGACAGGTGTTTCTGGAAATATCTGAATTTTAGATTGGGCGGAAAGATTGACATTCAGCAAGTACTTGTTCACTGTCTAGACAGACAGTACCAGGTGGGCTCCTGCCTGTGAATGTATGAAAAAGTGGAATTTAAGAGTGTATGGCTGCAGATGTTTGGGTGTCCAAGCTAGGGGTTCCAGAGTCTAGACTAAATGGAAGAGGAGTTCAGAAATAGTGAAGCCCATCATGTTCAGAGGAGTAGTGGCTGGAGAAAATGTCACTGATGGGAGTGATTTGGAATGGTCCTTGATGGAGAGCTAGGATTCAGATGTTTGAGGGACCTTTCATGGGGAGAAGTATAAATATAGAGAGGTACAGTGAAGAATAAAGCAAAAATACTCAGGGGCATACAAGGAGACACTGGTGAAAATGATGGGATTGCTAGGGTAGAGACACCTTGAGAAGAAATTTGGATGCTAGCCTGAAGACGTTAGACTTGATCTTGTAGGTAGTTCTACATTGGGTAAGATACATTTTTTTACTGCATAGAATTTCTGTGCTTTGACAGACATGGATAACAGAAAGCACCATTCCTGATGTCTCTGATATCTGAGCTCCTGAATGCCCCTCTCACAGCGCTTAGTTTGTTTCTGAGGTGCAAATCCTGTTTCTAGAACAATGTACTAAAATTGGTCAATCAATCAATTAATTGATGTCTGTTTGGACACTGATGATGTCTCTGAAAATGACATACTTGACATATTTGTCCTTTTTCTGTGGTGCTGTGGATTAAACCCAAGGCTTTGCCCATGCCGGGCAAGTGCTGTACCCAATCTATATCTCCAGTTCCTGAAAATGACATGCTTTTGAAATAGTGATTCACACAGAGATAAAAGCAAGGAGTGCCAAAATGTCTTTGCTACATGAATTGCTGAAGGTGATCTCTAAAGAAAGGGAAAAAATGACAGTAACTTCAGTACAGCATCCTTCTCACCCAGATTGCCTGGTGTGTGAAAGATTTTGGTCATGTGATTTATAGTCTTTCAAATTTGATACCCTTTCTTGCTTCTAGTGAGATATTTTGCCACATCCCACTGTATCCTGGCTCTAACTTGCAGTTGGTTTTAGAGCATGGATATGGACAGGTGAGTGCAGTTTGTAGTGTTTGTCATTTATTCTATTCATAATAATAAAAATATAGTCAATTTCAGCAAAGCAGCAAAATCTCACAGTTCTTTCCAGTTTCCCTTCTCCATAGTACTTAAGTTCACAGTGTTTGTGGTGGGATTTAAAGGAACCTCTATTACCTGGGACAGGCCAGCAATTGTGGACATTGTCCACACTTAGCAGATGACTTAAAAATCCACAGCCACAGGGCTGGAGCGCTGGCTCTGTGATTATGGCACTTGCCCAGCATGCGTGAGTACACGAGTTCAAACCCCAGCACCATGTACACAACGAAGTCCCGGAGCAATGAAAGTCACTTGAAAAACTAAATAAAAATTATTTCTCTCTGTCTCTCTCTCACTATCCCTGTCTCTAAAAAAAATCCACAGCCACAGAGATTGAAGGACCTTTGATTACATCACAGTCACAGGGTTTGGTTTTGAAGATGAGAACAGATGTATCTCATTTTAGATGATAGACGTTTCTTGGAAAGTTACATGGAGATTGATATTGTCTTTCCTAACTGCTCTGAGTTCATTTTACTTCCAGCAATGCTTTTTCTTCAATTATTATCTATTGACAAGAGCATCTAAACTTTCATTAATTAATCAAATGTGTATTGAGTCCCTACTGTGTAACAGGCACTCTTCTGGACACTGAAGATACAGACGTGAACGAAAATTACACTAGTGTCATTACATTTTACGTACATTGTACATGTAAGTCTGACAGAGCACCCTGTCAATCAACCAGTGAGTAATTATTTATTAAGTATTTCACATATGTTGAGTATTGGGCCAGGAGTGTAGAGGAATTTGGACTTCAAAGAACCCAACTTCCACTTGGAATTCCAGGAATCTTTTTTTTTTTTTTAAGAGAGAGGGACAGTGAGAGAGTGGGGGGTAAGAATCGATTTTATTTAGTTTTTCATGTGGATTTTGTTGCTCTGACAGTTCGTTGTGTACGTGATGCTGGGGTTCGAACCTGAGTACTTGTGCATGCCAGGCAAGCACTGTAACCACTGAGCCACCGCTCCAGCCCTGAGGCAGTTACTTTTGACTCTTGACATTTCTGAGAATATTTCATACATTTCATATATTTACCATGGTTCTCTCATGACAGAGTTCTAAAATAAATAGTAATCTGAGTGTCTAGGGCATTTGTTCATCTTTTATGTAAAAGGACAAAAAAAACCCTAGAAGATATTGAGCATTGATTGGAAACACACATCTGACCACTCTTCAATATAAAAATGGATACTTTTCCAACAATTTATTTGTGAGTCACTGTTAGGAACACGGAAAACATTGCCTCATAGAGCAAGGCTCTACATGGTGATTATGTTTTCCAGTTGGCCCTAACTGCCTGTTTAATACTTAATGTCAGTAAAATATAGAACTAACAGAGACTAAGTGACAGGTGCGATGCTATCTCTGGGAAAATGTGTTCTGTATTCCAATTTGGAACACCAGGAAGTCAGTTCCTTTCTCTGAAGGAGTATGGGTGGGGACACCAGAGAGGGTACCCCCCAGGTATGGCATACTGACACTCCAGCAGCTGAGGTATCACCCATGCACCCTCATCCTTTAAAACTGGCAGCCAGTGTGGCTCCTGCAAAGCTCTGGTGACAGGATCATGGGAGGAGGGGCAGGGCCAGCCATGATGGCTGGCTGGCTGGCTGATTGAGAGTCAGCTGGTTTTAGAGCCCCTGCTTCTTGTCCTTGCCTTGGCAAGCACTACTGATAAGAGTGATTTTTTTTCTTTTCCTTTCCTTCATGCGTATTCTCATTTTGGTGAAATCATCCAAAACCAGTTGTTCTCTTTTGTGATCTCTCTTTTTAATCCTGTGACTGTCCCCACCAAGATGCCAATATTGTTCCTTATTCATCCCCCCTTTCCTGAACACTTATTAGTCAACTGAAGATAAGTCTCTATTGGGGAGAAAGCTGAATTTCCCTTGAAGGAGTACTCATAGGGCAGAATGGAAGTCATAAAGTGTGATGCGGAGATGCTGAGGTAGTAGGCAGGAAGTACATTCAGTGAATTTAAAATGGGGAGTCAACATTGCAGGATTAATTTCAGATCTTGGTTCCTGTCACAGGAGCTCTATGGAATTGAACTTCCTCTCTCTGAATTCCAAGGTTCAAGTCATGTAGCAGCCCATGTTTGTTACCTAAAGTGACTATGGAAATTCATAGAGACAAAAGAACATAGATGGCTCAAACTGTCTGCAATCAAAATCCAAATGCCCCTTGGCAGCAAGATGGACCTAGAATTTATAAATGGGTCATTTAAAAATGATATTTTGAAACATCAACTTATAAAGAGGGAATAATTTTTTTAGTCTGCAATGTGCCACACTCTCTTGCTCTGATTCTGTTCTACTCTACCCATTTGTAATTGTAAGTTGGTTTACTGGGTGGGTTTATATATGGAGAGAGAATGCTCTCATCCTAAAATGTGAGTATCCAGTCTTCTTAGTAGTTCATTCTGGTAAAAATTAGGAAATTGGCATTTATGCATTGGCCTTTGGTGAGCTTGACTAGTGTGAGTCTATTATCAAGATCCTTGTAGATTGATGACCAATTTGGACTTGAGAAACCCAGCTAAGCTGCTGCCTTTGAAAACCCCTATTCAGATGATGGACCATCTGGTCTCTCATTGACTTCCTTCAGTCAAGACAGCTCTCCATTTTCAGATGGGAAAGCCACAGAAAACTAAATTCCTTACAACTGCTCAGCAGTGTCGAACCTGGGATTAGAGTCAAGGTTTTCCGTCCCCAACACCTGTTATCTTTTCAGTACACTTCACGTTGCTGCAGCTACAGACTCAAGTCAGATGTTGTTCTCTAAATTTCTGAAATGTGTAGAAATGAAAAGTAAAGTGTAGGGTTTGCTCTCCTAAGTTTGCTCCACATCAATAGTAACAGTTATTATTTAAAAACAGGCACAGTATAAATGCCATCCACTGTATTCTATTAAGTGGAATACCAGTGGGCAATGAATCAAATTTCTGAGCTAAGAGCATTATTTTTACTGACTTTGTGACTGCTTTTAGTAGGAGCTATGCGAAAGCATCTCAAGTTGCGTTCCCAGAGCCAGGAGCAGTGCTACCCAGTGAGATATGACTAAGCAGCTCATATCTGCTTGCTCTGCCGCACTATGTAATGAGGTTTCCTCCAAAGTTCAGGGGTTTAATAGAGGCAGTGTGCTCAGCTGTGAGAATTCAGAGAATGTGATTCAAAATAATCTAAGTCAATTTAAGATTTTGTTCAATAATCCCACTTACTCTGAGAGGCTGAGACATAAGTATGGTAAGTTTAAGACCAGCCTCTGAAACTTAGGGAGACCTGGTCTTGAAATAAAAAAAATCAAAAGGCCCGGGGATGTAACACCGTGGTAAAGCACCCCTGGGTTCCATGCTCAGCATCACACAAACAAAACAACAGTAACAGAAAAAGATTTTGTTCAATAAAAACACGAAGAACAAGGAAGAGCTGAAATGTTCTTAAATATTTGAAATCCTTTTTTTAAAAAAAGCATAAGTTGTATGTCCTTGTGGTCCCAGTGAATCACTTGCTTTTCAGTTGATTAGATTTAAAGTTGAGTGATGGAATCTATTGTGATCACCTGAAACCATAAATTAACTTTAAATGGGAGTTGATTGGGTGTTACTGAAGCCAGGATGACATTAACGGTGTTACCAGTTCTGAAGGTATGACTTTCTTTCTCAATCAGGATGTGGCTGGACTGCTATGACTGATTAACTCAGGTGGTCACAGCATAATACCAAGGAAATTGGGGGCTGCATGCCATTGCATGTGACCCATAACTTAGGCCTCTTTGCCAAGCTGAACCCCCAACCTATCAGTGCCTCACAAAATATGGAGTTTATAGCTCTTCCCCACTTCTGGCAAAAGTGGCAAAGTGCCTACTTAGAGTTGCCCCCTGAAATGGGAAGGACAGCACAGGAATTAAGTTTAAGTCTAGGCCGGTGGGAGGTTTTTTCTTCACCACAGTTAGTTGAATTAGTCATTTTAGAGGTTGAATCAACCTACTCCAGATGACAAAGATGCTGATTGTATTGACAGCAGCAAGGGATTTCTTTTGGTGTATAAGTCTGTGGATTGCTTTTTCATGTTCTTATGTTTCATGGAAACATAAAGTGTGCACATAGAGCTACAACACCCCTCAGAGCACTTATTTGTGTATTTTTATTGGTTGCATCATTTTCTTGCTCGATGACTTAACTACTCTTTGTCTTAGTTTATTCACCTAAGAAATGAAGGAAATAACTGTGCCCATAATGCATAATTGCTAGGAGAACCAAATGCAATGAAAAAAATACATCATTTAGTCCAGCTGTTATAACAAAATACCCTAAGATGGATACCTTATAAACAACTGAAATATATTTCTCATGGTTCTGGAGGCTGGGAAGTTCGAAAACGAGGCACTGGTAGCAGAGTCACTGTCTGGTGAGGACATGCTTAGTCCTCACATAGTGGAAGGAGCAAGGTCCCTTTCTGGAGTCCCCCCACTTTTTTTTAAATGAGAGAGGGACAGAGAGAGAGGGAGAGAGAGAGAGAGAATCAATTTTATTTAGTTATTCATGTGACTTTCGTTACTCCGATATTTAGCTATATAAGTGGTTCTGGGGTTCCAACTTGAGTCCTCACACATGCCAGGCAAGTGCTGTAACCACTGAGTCACTGTTCCAGCCCCTGGCATCCTTTTTATAAGGTCACTAATCCCATTCATGAGGGCTATATCTTCATGACCTAATCACCTCCCAATAGTCCCACATTCAAATACCATCACATTGGGAATTAGGTTTAAACATAAGAATGTGGGGGTTCACAAACATTCCAGTTATAGCAATATGTATATAATCTGCAAGTATGGTGCCAGGCACACAGTAGGGGCACAGTAAATCGATAATGGTAGCTATAAGATTAGCAAGGGAATAGAACACAAGATTAGGGGAATTTCTTCCCATGTGCTTCTTTGCTTTTATCAGTTTAGGGACAATGTCATAAAATAGCACATATGTTGAAGCTAAAAGCTACACCAAAAGGATCTATTTGTAAAGTCATAAAAATATTAACTGCTGTTCAATTTGTACATATCACCAACATTCCAGTACCTAGTGTGTAGTGGATGGAAAATAGATTTTGTTATCATTGTGGATCTCCAGACTGGAAAAATGCGTGGAAACATTTACAAGTGAAATGTCTGAGTTAATCTGCTGTTGTAGAATTGGACCTTAGGGTGGCTGTATATGACTACTTAAAAAATACTTAATGAAGATTAATCCCTGTCATGACTATTTCTTATCTAGAGTAAATATTTTTGTTGTTGTTAAACTTGAATCTTGCCTCATCCAGTTGTGGGAGTGGTACCTTGAAACCATCTAGCTGTAATCTAAGAAGCAATCCTTTTATTCTTGTTTGCATCACAGTAGTGGTAGAATGAATGGGGGGCAGGAATCCTGCTGTTCATTTGACTTTCACAGATACAACTAGAACAAACAAACAACATAAGCATGGAATTTTGCTTTACCTTTTAACATGTTCCACTGATTTGCAGACAGAAAAAGGAACTGATTCTGTATTTTGGATGTATAAATTAGTCCTGTGCAAGTGACCTATATTGTAATCTACCTTTCTTTGTTTTTCTCATACCTCTCCACGTTGAGGCAATCTCCCTTGCTTTCTCCCAATTGAGCACCAAGGCCCTTAGTCTTTCATCATCTCTTAACATGGTCTCACATTTCTCGTTTCCACTAAGGTGTAAATGACTGAATGACCGATAGTGGCTGGGCACGGTGTGGCATGCCTGTAATCCCAGCAACTCAGAAAGCTGAGAATGGTGGAGAATCACAAGTTCAACAGCTTCAGCAACTTAGCGAGGCCCTGAGCAGCTTAGTGAGACCCTGTCTCAAAATAAAAAGTAAAAAGTTCTGGGGACGTGGCTCAGTAGTTAAGTACTGCTGGGTCCACCCCCCACCAAAAAAAAAGACAGATAATGACTGAAAGCATGTTCCTTCCAAATAATATTTCCATTTTATAGGGGATGAATCTTTATGGAAGAAAGATCTGGAGTAAGAATTTTCAATATCATTCAGTTCGGATCTTGGGAGGGTGTGGCATGGTGGCGAGTGTTCACAGTTATATCTAATCTTCCAACCACTTTGAAATAATAATGCTGAGGCATTGCCTTCTCCCTCTCTCCATACCAGTCCCTTGTGGCCTCTTGCACTTCCTTCTTGTATAGTTCCTAGTGCTACAGAATGAACTAGGCAGTGAGAACAACAGTGCCTGTGGATAAACTCAAATATATTGGGGTTTTCTCAAAAGGGAGCTGTGCACAGTCCAAGCAACTTCCTTTAGGCAGGTGTGATGACATGTGCAGATGCACATTTCCTTTGCTGATCAGTTTATTTGTTCTCAAATTTAGTACAAATGAATAATTCCGATGTTACCACAAATAGGTAGACAATTTACCTGGATAAGGAGCAACTAAAAAAGGGGAGGTTTTTAATCACAGTTTTTGCTTGTGTGCCTTATTCTGCTAATAGTTACTTCTGCTTATTATTTTAGAGTCTACTTTCCTTCCCCACATCCCCTAATGTGTATATCTACATGCATACAGATACTCACACTGCCATTTAGAATTACAGGCCAAAAGCAAGTGGTTTTTTTTTTTATTTTTTCGCTTTGTGACCATTTTGGCACAGATATCATTAACACTTTCCTACTTGGTCACTTCTAAGGGGATTCAATAAGTCTGGAATCCTCTGGAGTTCTGTATACTCTTTAGAGTATACTGCATCTTATTCACCCAGGGTTTGACAAACTAAAATAGACTCAATTTATTCTTGAAAAAGTTCTCATTGTGTATTGTAGCTTTCAGAAATTATTTGGATTGTAGTGTCATATATCTCTTTAGTAATTTTTTTAGAGAGGGACAGGGAGAGAGAAAGAGAGAGAGAATCAATTTTTATTAAGTTTTTCATATGACTTTTGTTGCTCCAACACTTCATTGTGTACCTGGTGCTGGGGTTCGAATTCATGTCCTAGCGCATGCCAGGCAAGCACCCTAACTGCTGAGCTACCACTCCAGCCCCTACCTCTTTGGTAATATTAATGGTACCATTTTATTAAAAGTATGGAAATATCTCATTTTTAGGTGCAATTGGGATCTTCAATCATTTTAACCTTTAATCCAGCTCATTCCTGGATTAGATAGTAGAATCCCAGAAGAGTCAGACTCTTGTAGGCTCACATTTGCATGTATCTATATTACCCCCATACTTGAAAAAATGGATATTACATATTTTAATTCTAGAAACAAATTGTGAGTCTTCAAGAATATGTACAAAAACTAAGATAAAAATTTGTCTTAACATGGCTTCCAGAAAATATGCAGATTAAAAATTGCAATATCCAGAATATTTACACATTTTATACACATTTTATATTATTTTGTTAAAATCTTGTAAGGTTGTTCAAAAAATAATAATAAATAAAAAATTTTTAAAAAATGGAACAAATGGCTCTGCCTAATGGAAAGATAGACCCTTCAAAATCAATATTAATCATGTTCCATTTGAAAAGGTACATGTGGGGCTGGAGCGATGGCTCAGTGGTTACAGCACTTGCCTGGCACATGCAAGGGCGCAGATTCGAACCCCAGCACCACGTACACAACCATGTTCTGGAGCAACAAAATCCACATGAAAACTAAACAAAATTTGATTCTCTCTTTCTTGCTCTCTCTCACTATCCCTCTCTCTCAAAAAAAAAAAAGGTACATGTGACTCCCACTACCACATTTGGGGAAAAAAAAAGATGCAATCTGTTTTTTTTCCCAAGATACTGCTAAACATCTTGGAATGAAATGTGTTTCAGAAGGAGCATTTCCATCCAGAAGGCAGGCATCTGTTTACCTATAGATATGTATTTCTACACTGGAAACTGGCAAACTAATAGATTGTGCCTGTGCTTGAGAATACTTCTAGTTTCAAACATACACGTTAGAGACTATAAGAAGTCTCAATACATTTTTCCCAAACGCATAAACAGATTTAGGAAAATAGAGGTGCATTCAAGGGAGTATGGGGTGTGGTAGACAATCTAAAAAGGAGATGCCTTTGGGGTAAAGCAAGGAATAGGAACTCCAGAGAGAATGTGGGCTATCTCCAGAGAGAGAGAGATGGCAGCCCACTGGGGTGGTTGTTAATATTTGTAGAAGGTCAGTACTATGAGCCGGACAAGAGGTAGAGGCAGGGTGGAGCTACACCATTTTGTACCAGTTTTCCCTTTCCTTGCACATTTTACAAGGACATGGGCCAAGGTCATATCCCTTAAGCTTAAGATTTACAACTGTGCTTTCTGCATCTCAATGGCTTGTGGGCATTTCCTTTAAGATTCAGTATATCTCTTTATATATCCTAAATCCCTATCTCATTCTCCACCTGGAGATGTCCATCCATTAATCTTTTTTTTTTAAAAAGAGAGAGAGGGGCTGGAGCAGGACTCAGTGATTACAGTGCTTGCCTAGCATGCGTGAGGACCTGGATTCATACACCATCACCACATACACAACTGAGTGTCAGAGCAACAAAAAACTAAATAAAATTGATTCTCTCTAGGGACAGAGAGAGAGAGAGAATCAATTTTATTTAGTTTTTCATGTGGCTTTCGTTGCTCCAACACTTCGTTGTGTACATGGTGGTGGGGTTTAAACCCGTGTCCTC
Organism: Aplodontia rufa; assembly: GCA_004027875.1. Lineage (NCBI taxonomy): Eukaryota > Metazoa > Chordata > Mammalia > Rodentia > Aplodontiidae > Aplodontia > Aplodontia rufa. The sequence goes on from PVKS010045514.1 coordinate 9,922, forward strand.
ACACATGTCAGACATATGCCATAACCACTCAGCGAACACTCTAGCCCCATCCCTTGATCTTAAGGGTTGGTGAGGGGTGAATATCTATCTTCTTATGGCTGATGACATGCCTAGTGAGACATCAAAAGTCTCATTCTGACTGCTCTAAAGGAACTAGACATTCTCAATACATTTTAATATTTTGAGTATTTTTATTTAAAGCTAATAATTTTAAATTGTATTTAAAGCAACAACAGGTGATCAGTGTTTTCACTAGGGACACTAGCATGTGAAAATGGTAGTTATGACTGGGAAAATAAAATTTTGTATTTACTTAACAATTTGTTGCTGACAGATGAGTGGTATCAAGAAGGCCAGAAGTCACATTTGAAAAAGTCACTTAGTCAGCTCATAGACCCTGGCAGGCAAAGGTTCAAATTTTCTCAGTTCAAAGATGTGCTGCAAAGGGGGCAAGATGGAGCAGGAGAAACCAGGAACTGAGGCTGGGGGCAAAAGGCAGACTTGGGCAGAAAGTTTGGTGACATGGAGTTGGGGTCCCAGGCAATTGGGATCCAGTGGTCAGCAATAGGGAGGAAGGGGACCAGAGGGAAATGCACTTCAGACAGTGCCCCTAGTGAGCACAGAGAATAAACCGTAAATATAAAAGTGTCAAAAAGGCTCCACCTACTTATTTGTGAACCATTGTGGACATTCTGTAGGTGACGGGCATGTGGGCTCCCTGTAACTGGGCTGAGAGTACTGATATGTTCAGGTCAAAAGAAGCAGTTCTGAGTATGTGCTGTGCATTTCCTGGTGGGCGCTGCCTTCTCAGCTTGCCTCTCATTTCCTATTACTGCTTCACTGTGACTCACTGATGGCCTGCCACATATCATTAGGCAGCTCAGCTGCTGCTCTCATTTCTCCCAAAGGTATACTGAGGTTTGCATCTTGGCTCTTACATTTTTTTCTCCTGTGAGCTGGAGGAAGTGGCCTTTCCACAGTTTTGTTCGTTGAGTTGAATACTTCCAATTGCTTACAATTTCAATTTTCCTTGCTTGTAGGTATTTGATCCTGATGACCTTTATTCAGGGGTTAATTTCTCCAAGGTTCTGAGTACTCTTTTAGCTGTCAACAAAGCAACAGAAGGTAAACAAGGTTTGTGATTTATGAGTTCTGGGTGACATTTTTTGGATCCATGTGTTTTTGATTGCCGTAGGAGCCAACTATGGTCTGGATTGTTCAATTGGTACAAATTTTCCCTTTTGTCCCCAAATAAACTCTAACAAATATTTTAATTTTTTATGGCTTAAACATATGTATCACAAGATTTAAACATATGTTTTACAAAGGTATTCTAATGCCCTTAATGTAATAATAGGAACAATAAAACCCATTTTGTTCTAAAACTCATGAATAGCTAATTCAGAATAGCAAGACAAAAACTAAAAAAGAAAAGACCACTTCCCTTTTGTATAAAGTTTACAAAATACACCCATCACTTCCCTTTCCACCCTAGGGACATATTTTTCTCATGGTTTTCGCTATGTCTTTGTGTATATTAAGGAACCTCTCATTAACCTTGGACTGGAAATGAAAACTCAAGTTCATAGTGAGTAAAAAAAAAACCTCTTTCACTTAAATGTTTAAAACCCACCACACTAGAGGTTATTAGATATAAATCCTAGTGAATTTGAAAATTTCACTCCTTTGTGATACAATATGTTACCTACAGTGCTAGTAACAATCATAGTTCAAATGCTTTGAGCCCTTTCCCTGAGTCTCACCTGTCCTAAGAGACCTAGGTGGTCTTATTCAATCTTTGAAACACATCTGGGGCTAGGTATTATTATTATTAGTCCATATCATAGATAAAGAAAGTCAGGTCCACAGTTACCCAACCAGAAAATAATGAATTGGGATTCAAACCCTCACCTAACTGACTTGAGAACCCTTGTACCCAAACCTGAATGTTCCTGCTTAAACTGTTAGAGAAGCAAGAGACTGTGCACAGCACTGCAAGGTGCTACAAAGAAAGTGGAAGATATGGTTCTCCCACCCCTGAGAAAATTACCATCTATTTAGGGAGACTCAACTTACCCAGCAGAAAGAATTACAGAACAAGAGCAGACAATATAATCAAGTGCCAAATAGGATGGAACATCTAGGAAGCTATCAAGTAATTATAGTTTTAGTCAAAAGAGCTGTGTATAATAGCAAGACATGGAAAAATACTTCTGTAAAGTTGTTCTTTTGCTATTTGAAAAAAAATGCTTTTGAGCTATTGCAAGGCGTAGAGCAGAAAGTACAGCTAATTCAAGTAACTATATTTAACACACATGCCAACTATACAGTTCTGGGCAGGGAGGATCATATAATTCTAACATTATGCCACACAAATTATATGTTCCTTTGCCAAACTCTCCTAGCAAGTTTTACAGTCTCTTCCCTTGCCGCAGATATTTATAAAAATACAAGAAGGTGAAAGTTAAAACCCTCGGCATCAAGGAAATTACTTGGATACTGAGCTTGTCGCCTAGGGAATGTTTGGGCTTTAGACTTTTGCAGTTTATATCTTTTAAAAATAAATGGAGAGGAAAAGAACCCTCATTTGAATTTGTCAAGAAGCCAGCTCCTCTCTTTAGTACACTTTCAGCATACTGAAAACATCCAGCTCAGTTCTGGCCTGATCGAATTTCACAAGGTTTCAAGGAAGAGAAAACTCCCAAGTTTGAGTTTAAAAAACAAATTATTCTAGTATCAAGATTGCATCTGTCCCAGACACACACTATCTCTCATTCTTATTCTCCACTCTCCCCACTGCACACCAGGGAGATTTTAGATTATATATGCCACACAGATCATCACATATAAGAAAGAACCACTGAGTTATGGGCCAAAAAGCAGAGCGAGAAATTTGAAATATTTCAAAGTAATAAGAGCCACAAACAGCTGTTTGGTACCTGATATAGTTCTGCCTTGGATAACAGGACATACAGTTGCAACTGGTTCAGGAAGAAGAGTTGTAGGGAATGGGTTAAGAGAAAATGTGGTTCTGTCGCTGCTTTTCATTCTACTGGAGAGCAATGGCCAGTAAGGTTAAGAAAAAGAAGTTGGCCGCCAGAAAGGGAAGAGGAGGGGGAAAACGAAACACAGCCGGCATGTTCATAACGATAACTATTGGAATTACAGCTAGGATGCTTTCTTCTAGTGTCCCATGCAAGATAGTGTTGTGTTGTAGATGGTTTTCTGACATGAGTAGTTCCTTTACCATGCCTTTTCCTCTTTTTACAGATCAGCTCTCAGAAAGACCATGTGGACGTTCCTCTTCTCTTAGTGCTGCTAATAGTTCTCAGACAAACCCACAGGGAGCAGTTTCTACCACGGCTCCAGGGCTACAGAGACAGTCAAAGGCAGTGGTAAGTATGGTCCCCAATCCCCTGCCTGTTTTAAAATTCATAAAATAGGATCCGTATCCCAGTTACATTTTCATACGTGGGGAGAAATTCATTCTGTTTGTTTTGGGTGTCGCTGAGAAAACTAGCTATGAACTGAATATCAGTTCAGGCTAGCACTATGGAACAAATCAGGCATGTGGGGCCCGGAGTCTGAAAATCAGGGTTAAAGCCCTAGCTTGACTGCTTACTAGAATCTGGCAAGTTACTTAGCTGAGAATGCTATGCAAATGTAAGTCATTATGACTATTCCTGATGGCACTTTGCTGTTATTTTTCCTGTCCCTGTTTAATTAGAACTAAGTGGTATCTGGCACTTTCATAGGCAATCAATAAGTATTCACTGCTTTTCTCATCATTACTGTCATCTTTATTTTCTTCTTTGAACTCCTATTAAGCAAGACTT
>PVKS010045515.1:0-13761 GCA_004027875.1 Aplodontia rufa
AAACTTGTCCTGCTCCTTTGGGGAGCATTCTGGCATTTCAAGGCTTTTCTCTCTGCTAGCTTCTGGCCCCCACCTTAGTCTATAAATAAATTTAAGTCACCTTGTTTTAAAGAGAAGAGTAATAACTTATTTTGATCCTACACAGTCCTATTTCTGACCTTTCCAGCCACCCTTCCATGTAATTTCTTGGCTCATTGGAATCTGGCTCCTACTGCCACCATTGCACTGAAATGGTTTCCATCAAGGTCTCCAGAGGGAGCGCATTATTGTTAAATCCAGTGCACATTTTTCAGCCTTCTGCAGGATTTGGCAAAGATGGTTGATTCCTTTGGATTATATTAATATTATAAGTATTTCCACTGCATAAATTTATAAGTGTTTCGAGTATACAAATACATGTAATGTGATACCTGATATCTACCATCCAGATTAAATACATATAGATATTTTGCCATATTACCTTGAACATTTATTAAAAAGTAAAGAAGACACAAAGATACCTTAAAACTCCCTTCTTCCCCAGTGCCTTCCTCGCTGCGGACACCTTACAGCCTGAAGTCACTATGTGTCCTATCCACTTTTTCCTTTTGAAGCACTCTGTTTCTCAGACTTATGTTCATCGCTCTCTCGGTTCTCCTCACACATTTTCACCACTGAAGTTTTTAGAATCATGTTTGGCCTTCATTCCATCTCTTTCTTCTTTTCTTTTTAACTTTTTCTTTTTAAAGAGAGAAAGACAGGGACAGTGAAAGAAAAAAAGAGAGAATCCATTTTATTTAGTTTTTCATGTGGCTTTTGTTGCTCTGACACATGGTTGATGTACCTAATGCTGGGGTTCGAACGCTGTGCATGCCAGACAGGTGCTGTAACCGCTGCGCCACCGCTCCAGCCCCATCTTTGTCTCCTTAGTGAATGCATATTTTCAGTTTCTATCTTTGGCTGTTTTTTGTCTCCAACCCCCAAACTTTCTTCGTGAGATTTCATTCATCCCTCTGGCTTTAATCAATAAATTTACAGATACATAAAACCAAATGTATAACAGATGATGAAAAATTGTCATTATTTTGCTGATGACAGTGGTACATTTTAGTGAGTGTTCTCTGAGTCATGCCCACAGTTAATGCCAAGAACTATTACATATCTTACCATTATATATCAAGAGACTTTTCTTCATAAATTGCTCTTGCTTCTCCAAGTGTTTGCACAACTACTCTTGAATCATGCTGAATTCTCATTGTTTTAACTCTATTCTATATTTAGACTTAAAAAAAATTGTGAAGATCAATTCTTTTCATTAACTTGTCTTTTTTCCATTCAAAAGTATTAGATTAGATTTAGCATTGAGAACAAAATCATAGTGCTGTGTATAATGTAATAGTGATATCATACAGAAAAATAGATAGAAAGTCGTCAATCAAATGTTTAAATAGCCCATGAAGACACCAAAAGTCTTACCATTTCCTCCTTGAATGATATACTAGCTCTTATTCAAACAGCACTGATGCTCTGCTTTTAAAATGCCACAATACATTCCTTTGAGTCCTGCTCTGGTGTTTGCTGTAAATAGGCATTTGGGTGCTAACAGAAATATATATTAAATATAGGACTCCTTAGATTTATATTTTGTCTGTAAAGGAGTACAAATGTTAATACATAAGCAGAATATTGAAAAAACTTCTAATCTTTGATAGTTCATGTTCTCTAAAAGCCATTAAATATTGTAGACAGTTCTATTCAAGTAATTAACTGAAACTGATAATTTTTCCTTTTTATATATTAATCATATCACATAATAATCTTTATTTGTATTTTTCTTATAAAAGTCTACTGATTATTTTGTTGCTTTTCGTGTTTATGCCATTTTATGTTTAGTGGATTTTATTTTTATGCTATTTTCATGCCAAAATGTAAGCCACTGATTTTTTGTGGAGAATGACTCTTCGTATTTAGTTCTTTTTTCCAATTAAGTAGAATAATATAACATAGAATAAAGCATTTTCTAATTATTTCATTTTATTGATAATTTTTATACCTGCAACTACCATCCCAAATAAAGTACTCATTCTCAACTTTTAGCATTTATCAAAATCTCTGAGAGAGTTTGTTAAAATACAGCATTCAGGAGCACAAGTACAGAATTTCTACTTCTAGTTCTGTAGGTCTAGAGTGAGTCCCAAGAATCTGTGTGTTTCTTAAGTTCCTAGGAAAGGCTTAGGTTGGTAGTATCAGATCATTCTTCCTTCTAGAGCCACTGATTATTGAGAAACAGTTTTTGTTTCAGAGTCCTTGAGTCATTTTTTCCTCTTTTCCAGTAAATTCAATACCTTTCACAGTCACATCCTCCAACCTTTTCCTGATTTTTTTTTATTATATTTTAGTTTTACCTGTTCATGGGTAGGATATAAGGGGAATCATTATTATTTCACCAAACATAAGCCATTAAATTTTCCTTTTTCATTTTATTTAGGTATAATAGATATACAAAAAATACATATCTAATGTGTGCCTTCTGATGAGTTTGGACATTTGCATACACCTGTGATAACATCTTCACAACCTAGGTATTTAACACATATATCACCTCCAAAAATGTTCAATGGTTTTAAATGTTTTTGTTTATGTTTATGTGACAAAAATACCTTTCCCAAATATTTCCAAGTGTACACTACTATAGCAGTATGTCATACAGCAGATCTCTAGAACTTATTTATCTTGCATAACATAAACTTTATATATTCTTTTTTAAAAAATTCTGTGTCCCCTACCCCCAACTCCTGGCAACTACCCCTTCTATTTTCTATCTCCATGAATCTAATTCAGATGCTTCATATAAGTGGATCACACAAATAGATTCTACATGTAGCCCTCTGCAACTGGCTTATGACACCTGGCTTAATTTCTTATTTTGTCTGATGTTGGAAATGGTAGGATTTCCTTCTTTTCAAGCCTGAATAACATTCCATTTTATGTATGTTTATATCACATTTTCTTTCTCCACCCTTCTACCAGTGATACTTAGGTTGAGCAAGGCAAATTGGTCAAAGAGATGGAAAGTAAGAAAGATCTAACCTGCCATTGCTAGCTTTGAAGACAGAGGGAGTGAGCCACACACCAAGGAATGTTGTGGAGCCTAGTAACTGGGAGTGGTCTCAGTTGATAGTCAGCAAGTAAACAGAATCCTCACTCTGTAACTTCAGCAAAGGGGGATTCTTTCCTAGAACTTCCAAAAGAAGTGCTTTCAGATTTCCAACCCACAAAACTACCATTGTTTTAAGACAGCAGAGTTATGGTTACTTATTGCATAAGCAATAGAAAGCTATTAAAATTAGAGAGAAGTTCCAAAAAGACAGGGAACATGTCTTTGTTTTTTTCACTGCTATGAATAAGTGGTCAATAAAATTGCTGGTTCATAGCCAGTAATTGATAAATGTCAATTTACTTAATTAATAAACCAATTAATTAATTAAGATCCATATATTTTTCTCAGTATATTAACTTTACTCAGTAGGGGAAACGGTCTCATTTAAATATTAGCAGAGGAATAGAATACACAGATTAAATTCTGACTTCTAACAGGCCTAAAAATGAAAACAAAACTATGGGAAAAAAGTAATTTCTTACGTGATTAGCTAAATATAACTTGGTATGAATGAGAAGGTTGGACCCTTCCAATGCAATGCTTAATCTAAATTTTATCTGATTAGGCAAATTATGCAGCAACAGCATGAAATGCATTACTGCTCTACCAATGTTGTCTCTAAAATGTGAATCTCATTATAGCCGTGGCCTTGAGGACTTTAAATGTAGAATCAAATGAACAAATTAAAATAGTTCAAAAGAAGGTTTAGCACTCAACATTTGCTAATTATACTCTTTTGCAGAAGAAAGATTAACCTTTGTGATATATTCAGGAAGAAAAAAGAAAAGGTACATGGGTCAATTTGTAAATATAAAAAAGTTGTCAAGCCACTTGAATGCTGCAGTAATTTCACACGTGCTTAGTTGTGTGGTTTGGATTTAGATCGTAGGTGGCCAGGTTAGCTGAGTGCAAGGTCTAGATCACAAAAATTCTCTCATGCTTCAGCAGACATATTGTCACACTCAGGTTGTAAACATCTATATGTTTAGGAATTGCACCTTCTCATAAATCTAGGTGGAAGCCACAGACTATAGGTTTGGTTGCAGCAGTGTCTGCACCAAATTGGTCTTCTTATAGAATGGTTATTTGTAGTTCTGGCTCCAAATCTTCCCTACATATATGCCTACTTCTCATCCTGGTACTTTACACCATGCACTGTGGTGTTTCTCCATATTTGTGCCTTCATTTCCTTTCCTGTGCCTTTGCTGCAAACCTGATTTCCCAAGTCAGAAAACCAGACTCAGGAGCAAAGACTTGTTAGCGTCTTCCCAATTCAATTACTCCATTCTTATTGCCTCTAACAACTTGACTGATGGATCTGCTATGCTAAACCTTTTTAACTTCTTAACCTATGGACAAACTTGACCCATTGAAGAACTAAAATTCAGCACTGAACAAAAATGTTGGAAATGTAAAATGTTACCATCCATTTAAAGTGTGAGTGCTCACTAAAAGTTAAACATGCATCTATCGATGACACATTCCTAATTATTTACCCAAGCAAGATGGATATGTTCATGCAATATAAGCATCCAAAGACTTGCATACAGATGTTCATAGCAGGTCTTCTCATAACTGCTAAAAAGTAAAAACAACTCAAATGCCCATCTATGAGGAAATGGATAAAACAGATTCTGGCATATTGATATGATGGAATACTACTCAGTAATAAGAAATGAGCTATATATGCTGCATGTAACATGGATGAGTAAAATAATCCAGTCTCAAAACCTTACAGACAGCCTCAGGAACTCACAGGAAACCCATGCCCAGGATCCCACTACAGCCAAATCACCTAACCTCTGGGCACAGATCCAGGCCTCAGGTTTGAGGGATCCAGGCACATGCAGCTCACCTAGACCCAGGATTCTCCCCCACCAACTCCACACCTATGCAGCTGCCATGAATATAGACACCCAGCTGCAGCCCATTACTGCCAGGTCCAAATATATTGGGCCCATACCCACTGCCAACGATTCCAGGACCTGACACCACATGCAGGAAGCCCATTCCAGCCCATCATGAGACCCCAGAACCCAGCAACACACACCGGCTGCTGCACTTCTGCAATCCAGCTAGCTGCCCTGCAACCTCAACTGATTCCAGATCAACACCCTGGACCTAGATCCATTAGGGAAACTCAATTAAGAAACCCAGAAGAAGATTATAAAAAATGAGGAATCAAAATAGAAAAGTTCACCTCAAGCCCACAACTCCTCAACCAAGGAACCCACAGACAAGGAGCAGGATGAAAACCTAGAAATAATTATCAATGATATGATTACTAAAAAGAACATTGAATTAAATATTTAATGAAGGGACTAAGTGTAAAAATTGAAGAGGTGAAAAACTCTATTATCAAGGAAATAGACCAAAAAAGAAAATAATGGAGCTAAAATCTTCAGTCAATCACATTAGAACAAGGATGGAAGAATTTAATAATAGACTAACCTCTATAGAAAACAGAACCTCAGCTGTGGAAGAAAGACCCTCCAACAATGAAGATAGGCTGAGTAATCTTCAGCTCATGGATGAAAGAAAAGAAAAAAAACCTCACAGAACACGAGCAGAATTTTCAAAATGTCCTGGATGAAAATCGGAAGAAATAATCTAACAGTAATTGGGATTCAGGGAGGGAGAAAACAAAACACAAATGAATTATATAAAGAATATTCTCAATGAAATAGTTAATGATTTTTTTCCCATACCAGAACAGAGTCAGAAATGCTCATCAAAGATACATATAGGACACAAAATAGGCTTAATCAAAAGAAAAATTCACTGAGACACATGATATTCAAATTGTATATCAGGGAAATCAAGGAAAGAATACTAAAACTGACAAGAGAGAAATACCAAATCACAACAGAGGCAAATCACAACAGATCCTTATTGGTAATAAGGACCACATCTGACTTTCCAGCCAAGACTCTAGAAGGAAGATCATGGAAAGGAATCTTTCAGTATTTGAATGACCACAACCTGCAGCTAAGAATACTATAGCCAGCAAAACTCAGCTTCAAATTTGATGGGGACATAAGACCAAGAAAGAACAGAACTCACTAATAAAACAATGAATATGAACCACAACCACATAATTATCTTAACAATGAATATGAATGGTCTCAATGCACCAATCAAATGACAGAGATTATCTGATTGGATCAAGAAACAAAATAGGATACCCACCTTACAGCCAATGATATCTGCAGATTGAGGGTGAAAAGATGGAAAATAATCTACCAGGCATATTGCCCAAGAAAGCAAGCTAGAGTTGCAATACTACTATCAAACAAAGCAGGCTCCAAACATAAATTAATCAGAAGAGATTAATACTACATCCCAGTAAAGGGAACAATACAACAGGAAGATATAACCGTAGTAAATATATACTCTCCAAACAACAACACCCCCAATGATGTGGAAAAATTACTCCATAACATAAAAATACATGTGGACCTCAACATGATAATAGTGGGAGACTTTTTTTTTATTATTACATGGATATAGAGATACAATTGAGGGGGAAACATTATCAAACATTCAAGAGTCAATGTATATATACTTAGTTATCCAGGGCTAATGCTATAACATGGATGTCCAGCTTGGGTTCCTCCTATTGCCATTTCACCCAGAAGAACACCTGAGTTAAATGAATATCTCAGGTAGGACAGAGATCTCCTTCTGAGATGAATCCCCCATATTCCCACTGTACAGTCTCCTAGGATTTCTTCCTACCCCCTGCCACACCCGGCCCCCTCTCTACGCCCTTAAGTGTCTTAGGGAGTTGTCTCCCTGTACTGTTGAGAATCATACAATTTGAAGTTATTATTAGCTTAGCCGTCTAACATAATGCTTCCCCATGTATTCTAGCTTCCACAGATGAGAGATACCATTCAGCCCTTGAATCTCTGAGATTGGGATAATTCACTTAGCATAATTCCTTCCATCCCCATCCATTTGATATCAAAAGTCATTATATCATCTATTCTAATGGCCAAGTAGTATTCCATTGTATATATGTACCAAAGCTTTTGTATCAACTCGTCGAGTGAGGGGCATCTGGGTTGGTTCCATAACCTAGCTATAGTAAATTGAGCTGCTATAAACATTGAGGAAGCCACATCACTATAATACGCTGATTCTAACTGTTTTGGGAAAATACCCAGGAGTGGGATAGCTGGATCATAAGGTGGTTCCATCCTTAATTTTTTGAGGATTCTCCACACTGCTTTCCATAGTGGCTGAACCAGTTTGCAGTCCCACCAGCAGTGTGACAGTGTTCCTCCTTTCCCACAGTCCCTCCAGCATCTGTTGTTAGAATTTTTCATTTTTGCCCCTCTAACAGGTGTGAGGTGGAATCTCATCGAAGTTTTGATTTCCATTTTCCTTATAACTAATGATGTAGAGCATTTTCTCATATATTTATGGGCTTTCTGGACTTCCACTGTTGAGAAATTTCTTTTTAGATCCATAGCCCATTTATTGATTGGATTATTTGTGAGTTTGGGGTTTAGTTTCTTCAGTTCCTTGTATACTCTGGATATTAGCTTTCTGTCCGAGGTGTAGCAGGCAAAGGTTTTCTCCCATTCTGTAGATTCTCTCATGATACTCTTGATGAGAACTTTAGCTGTGCAAAAACTTTTTAATTTAATCGCATCCCATTCATTTATTGTTGACTTTACTGCTTGAGCCATGGGAGTTTTGTTGAGGAAGGCGCTGCCGACTCCTACATCCTGCAGTGTTGACCCTACTTCTTTTTCTAGTAAGTTTAAAGTTGTTGGCTTAATATCCAGATCTTGAACCATTTAGATTTAATTTTTGTGCAGGGTGAAAGATAAGGATCCAGCTTCAGTTGTCTACACATGGCTGTCCAATTTGCCCAGCACCATTTATTGAACAGGCTATCTTTCTTCCATGCTATGCTTTTGCCCCCTTTATCAAATATCATATAGTTAAAAATATGGGGGTTTGTCTCAGGATCTTCTATTCTGTTCCACTGGTCTTCAGTTCTGTTTTGATACTAATACCATGCTGTTTTTGCTATTATGACTCTGTAGTATAATTTCAGGTCAGGAATTGAGATACCCCCTACTTCTTCTTTCCTGTAGAGTACTGTTTTGGATAGTCTGGGTCTCCTGTTATTCCATAAGAACTTGAGAAATGCTTTTTCTATGTCTGTGAAGAATGCCATTGGTATCTTGATGGGGATTGCATTGAAACTGTATAGGGCTTTGGGTAGAATGGCCATTTTTATTATATTGATTCTGCCTAACCATGAGCATAGAATGTTTTTCCATCTACTCAGGTCTTCTGTAATTTCCTTTTTTAGTGTTTGACAGTTTTCTTTGTAGAGGTCCTTAACATCCTTTGTAAGGTTAATGCCCAAGTATTTCATTTTTTGGAGGAGATGGTGAATGGGAGAGATTTCCTGATTTCTTCTTCTGCGGATTTGTTGCTGGAGTAAAGGAAAGCTAGAGACTTACTGCAGTTGTTCTTGTAGCCAGCTACTTTGCTGAAAACACCTATAAGCTCTAGGAGTTTTCTGGCCGATGTTAATGCGACCTCTAGGTATAGAATCATGTCATCAGCAAAAAGATATAACTTAACTTCCTCTTTTCCTACACAAATACCTTTGATTTCCTTGTCTTGCCTGATAGCTCTGGCAAGCGTTTCAAGGACTATATTGAACAAGAGTGGGGAGAGCGGACAGCCTTGTCTAGTACCTGAATTCAGTGGAAATACTTTCAGTTTTTCTCCATTGAGGATAATGTTGGCTATGGGTCTGTAGTAAATGGATCTAACATAGTTAAAGTATCTTCCTTTGATCCCTATATTTTCCAAAGTGATGTTGAATTTATCAAATGCCTTCTCTGCATCAGTTGAGATGATTTTATGATTTTTGTTTTTAATTCTGTTTATGTGGTGAATTACATTTATTGATTTGCGTATATTGAACCAGACTTGTTTTCCTGGAATGAAGTCTACTTAATCATAATAAATTATCTTCTTAATGTGCTTTTGTATCTGATTAGCTAAAATTTTATTAAGGATTTTTGCATCAATGTTCATCAGGGAAATTGGTCTGTAGTTTTCTTTCCTTGAAATGTCTCTGTTGGGCTTTGGAATCAGTGTAATATTTGCTTCATAAAAAGTGTTTGGGAGTGATCCCACTCTGTCAATTTCCTGGAAGAGCTTGTGGAGGATCGGTGTTAGTTCTTCTGTGAAGGCTTGGTAGAATTCTGCCGTATATCCATCTGGACCTGGGCTTTTCTTTTTGGGAGGGCTTTGATTGCTGCTTCAATTTCACTTTCTCTGATAGGTTGGTTTAGGTTTTCAATGTCATCCTGTGTTAAAGAGGGGATGTCTTGTGTGTCCAAGAACCTGTCCATGTCCTCCAGGTTATTAAATTTAGCAGAGTAAAAGTTTTCAAAATAGGTTCTGATAATCTTCTATATCTTGGATGAGTCTGTGGTGATATCCCCATTTTTGTCTCTGATTTTGTTGATTTGCTTCATTTCTTTCTTCCTTTTGGTGAGGTTGGCAAGGGCTCTGTGGATTTTGTTGACTCTTTCATAAACCAGCTCTTAGTTTTGTTAATAGTTTGTATAGTTTTTTTGTTCTCAATTTCGTTGATTTCAGCTCTGATTTTGGTAATTTCCTGTCTTCTGTTAGATTTAGGGTTGGACTGTTCCTCCTTTTTTAGTTGTTTGAGTTGAAGCATAAGGCTATTTATCTGATCTCTTTCTAGACTTTTGATGTATGCACTCAGTGCTATAAATTTACCTCTTAAGAAAGCCTTCATTCTGTCTGAGAGGTTTCGATATGTTGTTTCCTCATTCTCGTTCAATTCCAAAAACTTCTTAATCTCTTCTCTCATTTCTTCTTTTACCCATCCTTCATTTAAGAGGTAATTATTCAATTTCCAAGTATTTGAGTAGTTTCTCTTGCTGTTGATTGCTAAGATCATAGCATTATGATCTGACAGAATACATGGGATTATATCCACTTTTTTGTATTTGTTAAGATTATTCCAGTGAACTAGGAAGTGGTCTATTTTAGAGAAGGAACCATGCGCCGCTGAGAAGGTAAATTCAGCAGTCTTAGGATGAAATATTCTGTAACTGTCTGTTAAGCACGATTGATTAATAGAGTTATTCAGATTGGAGATGTCTTTATTGATTTTTTATTTTGATGATCTGTCTAGAGTTGATAATGGTGTGTTGAAGTCCCCCAGGATTATTGTGTTGAGATCAATGAGGGGATTAATGTCCTTAAGTATTTTTTTCCACAAATTTGGGGGGTTGTAATTGGGGGAATAAATGTTAATTAACATTATATCTTCTTGAGGGACTGTCCCTTTCAGTATGATATAGTGACCCTCTTTGTCCTGACTAGGTTTAGTTGGAAATTAATTTTATCAGAAATTAGAATCGCCATGCCAGTTTGCTTTTTTGGGCCGCAGGCCTGGTAGACATTTTGCCATCCTTTCACTTTCAGCCTGTGTCTATTTTTGAGTGTCAAATGTGTCTCTTGCAGGCAACATATTGTTGGATTTTGTTTTTTCACCCATTGGGGCAGTCTGTGTTTTTTAATTGGGGCATTGAGACCATTCACATTCAAAGTTAGAATAGATATGGGAGGCTGAGTCTCTGACTTTGTATCAGTTACAGAATTTTGAGTCATCTTGGAAGTCATCTTGCGTATAATATGAGTATTGACTTGCCCTTGTTTAAGGATTTAGCATATCATTGTCATTATTATCTGTATGGAGCATCTTTGAGAATGCTCTGTAGTGCAGGATTTGTGTTCATGTATCTTGCTAGCTTGAATTTATCATTGAAGTATTTAATTTCCCTGTCACATTTGAAGCTGAGTTTCGCAGGGTATAATATCTTTGGGTGGAAGTTATTATTTTTTTAGCACTTGAAAGATATTGTTCCAAGCTCTTCTGGCCTTCACTGTTTGCTCTGAAAAATCCACAGTGATTCAAATTGTTTTGCCTCTGAATGTGATTTGGTGCTTTTCTCTAGCTGCTTTTAGAATTCTCTCTTTAATTTCTCTGTCATTCATTTTTTATATGACATGTCTTGGTGTATTTCTCAATTGATTAGGTCTATTTGGTTGGTGTTCTATAAGCATCTTGGATGTGGTATTCCGGATCAATAGTAAAGTGAGGGAAGTTCTCACTTATGATTTCGCTTAAAAAGTTCTTGAAGCCTCTTGTTTGCTGTTCGGAGTTTTCCTCCAGACCAATGATTCTCAGATTATTACACCTAATCTCATCAAATATTACCTGGAAGTTCTGATTATGTAATATAAGCTGTTTATCTTGTTTTTCTTCTTTGAATTCTACAATGTTTATTCGATCCTAATTGTCTGAAACTCGTTCTTCAAGCACTGAAGTTCTATTTTCAGTGGAGTATACTCTGGTGTTGGTATCATCCAGTGAAGATTTGAACTGATTAACCATGTTTCTCAATCCTGATTGCCCTGCTACATCTCTTTTCTGAATGTCAATATCTTTGTATAGCTTATCTTTCATCTCATGGAATTGATCCCTAATTTCCCTGTAGAAGTTATCTCTCATTTCTTGAAATTGATCTTGGATATCTTTCCTTATTTCATCTCTTAACTCTTTGATTGCATTACTAATCATAATGCTGATACAATATCTTTCGTTCTCATTTAGGGCCCTTGCTATGGGGTCCTTGGGTGGAGAGCTGTGGGGCTGGGGAGGGGAGTTATTACCCCTTTTCCTCATTTTCTGAATCAGAGTGCTATTCTTTTATTTCAACTTTGTTACTTTTGGTGGAGTAATTGGGGCTTCTTATGGCTTTGCTTTGTTGTGAAGTGGAGCTATTTGGTCAATACACACCTAACGATTCCAAACCTATCTGTGAGAAACGGAGAGGCTATAGGTCCAAATACTAGCCCATTTCAACTAAAACAGATGAGCTGGTGATTAGCACCAATAGTAGCAGCTTTCCTTGAGAGAAGTCTCACTGTATATTATGATAGCAAGCAAGCATCTGTTTTGAAGCATGTCTGTTTCTTCAGGTAGTAGGGTCTCTGAAATTGGGGAGAAGGAATGACTAGGAAGTCAAGGAGATGAATTGGGGAGGTATAAAATCACACCTGCTTTAGAGTATAGGGGAACAAGGTATTAGGGCGGAATAGATTATTCTATTAGGACTAAGGAAAACATAGAAATGGGGTGTGGGTAGGGTAAAGACTTGGGGTGAGAATGAGAGAAAGATGCTTATATTTAGGGATTATCAGGGTATAGTGGAGGAAGAGGTTAGTATGGGGTGTGGTTATCTTCACTCACCAGAGGCTAAGGCTATCTTGTTGTCATGAAATGTTTTCCTGATAGGAACCCAATGTTATAGGGATAGCCGTAGAGTTCAAGAAGACATAGAGAAGGTAATAGCCAATCACCAATACATACACATGGATAAATATTTACATCCACCAACAACAAATTCAGTATTAGTTGTAAAGCAAGAAAGGAGAAAAGAAAAAAAAAACCCACAGTAATGTTAAAAATTTTTAAATAAATATATTCCAGCTAGATTCCTGTTTAAAAAAAAATGAAGAAATGAAGAAAAAAAAAAACAAGAGTAAACAAAAAAATCAAAACTAGTTGGTAAAGTTCTGAGTTTTTGTGCCCCCTAGGTCAGCGAGTATGTGCCATGGGGAAGGGGTGTTCAAATCTGACCTCAAGCTGGGGATTCTTCGGAGTTAAGCTTGTCAGAGGAGAAGCTGTTTGGTTGAGTCCGGTGGCCTGATTTTTCTTGGAGGATCTCCTCAAAAGTTTTCTGTTGCAAAGGGGTAGTCAGCTCTCCCTGGGCTGTAATCCTGAGATGGTTGCTTTCTGCCAATCCACACTCTAGAAATCTCTTGGACCTGGGCCTCAGAAGTTGTAGACAATTGAGTTGATCCTAGTGTAGATGAGTGGGTCTCTGACTGATCCAAGGAGAGCGGCTAGCCTGAGACTCACTTCCTCTGGATCACTGGTAACCCACTCTGCGTGTCTTGTGATCTTCAGAAGTCCCAAGAGCTGCTCTGTGGGGTTGACTGAAACCCATGGAAGATGGTCCAGATCGTGCCAGTGCTTATGTGATTCTCCGTTGCAAGCACTAGGAGGCGCCCTGCTAGAAAGGTCCAGGCCTAGGAAGCCTTGGCTATGCAAGGAGCTCAGATTCTAAGGGAAGCCCGTATTGCTCCATACATTCAAAGCTTCCTGAGGCAGATATCAAGCAGAGGCTGAACAGAGGATCCCCTTTAGAGAGATGAGCCCTGCTGGAGCAAGTTCTGTTCACAGGCTCCTCCTGTTTATGCTAGAAGAGGGGCAGCATAAGGGCAGAAGGTCGCCAACCGAGAGGTTTGCAAGCTGGAGAGGTGAATGGCAGGTCCCTACAGCCCCCAGGGCAGATGGCCAGTTGGGGGTGGGTGGTAACTTCTCTTTCTGATCGTGGGGACTGAGGCCCCATAACACTGCTGGGTGACACCCCCCGCCGCCCTGCTCTCCCACACTGGTGGGAACACTTATGTTAAAGGACTTTAAAATCAGCTCTTGTAATCCGAGGGCACCGGTGGAGAATTATTGTCTGCCGTGA
>PVKS010045516.1:0-13760 GCA_004027875.1 Aplodontia rufa
ATGTCTGTTATATATGTTTGATTTATGGTGTTTTTTTAGAGTGGAGATCTCTTTATTGTTTGTTTTTGCTTTCACAATTTGTCTATTGGTGACAAAGGAGTGTCAGAGTCTCCTAGTGCTATTGTGTTGAGGTCCACAAGCACTTTTATGCCATGGAGTAATTTTCCCACATAGTTGGGATTGTTCGTGTTTGGAGAGTGAGTATATATATATATATATATATATATATATATATATATATATATATATATAATCTTCCTGTTGTATTGTTTCTTTAACTAGGATATAGTGACCTTTATCTCTTCTTATTAATTTGTTTGAAATCCATTTTTTTTGGATATAAGAATTGAAACTCTACCTTGCTTTTTTTGGTGCATATGCACGGTAAATTTTTTATATCATTTCACCCTGAATTTGTGGAAGTCATTGGCTGTAAGGAGGATTTCCTTTAAAAAGATGTTGTTGGGTTTTTGTGTTTTTCATTCAATCTGCTAGTCTGTGTTTTTTTGATTGTCGTATTGAGACTATTCACATTAAGTATTAGAGTAGTTATATGATTGTGGTTTGTAGTCATCATGTCTTATTAGTGAGTTCTGTGTTCTTATTTCCACATCAAATTTGTAGCTGGGTTTTTCTGGGTATAGTATTTTTGGCTGCATGTTTTTGCCATTCAGACATTGAAAAATGTCCTTCCAGAATATTCTTGCCTCTAGACTCTAAGTTGAAAAGTCAGAAGTAATCCTCATTGGTTTGCATCTGAATGTGATTTTGCATTTCTCTCTTAGTATTCATTCTTTGATTTCCCTGTTAAACATTTTGCATATGATGTACTTTGGTGAAATTCTCATTTGATTATGCTGGTTGGGGATCCTGTGCAATTCCTGAATGAACATTTCAAACTCTATTTTGATATGGGTAATTTTTATTTAATTATTTCATTGAGATGTTCTTTATACCTTTAGTTTGTGTTTCTATTTCTTCCTATATCTCCATTACTCTTAGATCATTTCTTCTGATTTTATCCCAGACATCTTAGAAATTCTGCTTGTGTTCTGTGAGGATTTTTACTTTATCATCTGTACACTCAAGTTTACTAAGCTTATCTTCATTGTTGGAAGTTCTTTCTTCAAGATCTGAGGTTCTATGTTCTTTAGATGTTAGTGTTTTATTAAATTCTTCCATCTTTGTTCTGATGTGATTGACAGAACATTTCAGGCCTGATACTTCCTTTTTCAGTATATTTCTCGGATAATAGAGTTTTCCATCTCTTGAGTTTTCTCACTTAGTCCCTTCACTTATTCTTTTATTTCATATTTTCTTTTAGTAATCAAATCATTTGTAATTATTTCTGGATTTTCATCTCACTTTTTGTCTGTGTGATCCTGGGCTCAGGAGTTGTGGGCTTAGGTGAACCTTTTCTATTTTGATTCTTCATTTCAATAAATTGAACTTTGAATACAATTTCCTTGTGATGAAGTTAGGCAGGTCTGGAGGTATTTATTTGCAGGTCAAAGTTTGGGTCACATACCACCCTTCTCATGATGACCACTTTCTTCCAGAAAGCTGCTTCAATCTGGAAGCTCATTTGGCTGTACTTTATGGATCTAGGCCCTAAAGCATTGATTCAAAATCTGTTCAGGGTGCATTGCAGTCTGCTGGTTTGTAGATTCACATTAGCTGGGGTGCTTTGGTGGGTCCTGGGATTCCGTGTTTGACTTGAATTGATCCCCTGCACACAGTGACAATACCTGGAATCTTTGTCAGCAAGTATGAGCCTAATGTCTAGCAGGAATAGACTGTGTCTGGGAGGCTCATGCAAAGTGGATGGGTTATTTGGGATTGAGGGGTTAATCACACCTGAAAGCCCTGATCCTTTGGCCTGGTTCTGTTGCACAAAGGCTTCTGGGTTCAGCTGTGGTGGATTTCCTGTGCATGTGTGCCTTGAATGGCTTCAGGCTCCTGACCTGAGACCTCCATCTGGAACACATAGTCTGCTGGGGTCTGCTCTGGAAGGGTTTCTGGGTGGAGGTGCCCTTTGTGGCTGTAGGCTCCAGAGCTGAGGGCTCAGTCACTGCTCAGTGGCTGCTGCCATTGGTTTCCATGGGGTTCCTGGGCAGGTGTGTCCTGCAAGGCTGTGGGCCCCAGAGCAGAGACCTCTGTCCATGCTTTTGGGGTTGGCTCCAGTGATGTTCTTGGGCAGGTGTATCCTATGTGGCTGTGAGCCCTGGAGCTGAGTTCTCCATCTGCACAGAGAGGTTGCTGGAGTCCACTCTGGTGACATCCCTTGGTGGAGGTCTATTATCTTCCTTTTGAGGCCTAGGTCAAAGAAAGAAGAGAATCTTTTATGACCATAATTTGAGGAATGCCAGCAGTCACTAGAAGCAAGAATGATTACTACAGACTCTGGAAAGAACACTGTGACATTCATCCATTGTCAAGATACTTAAAACATTATAACTATAACACAGTATAATAGCAATGCTTTAATGTAATTTAAGCATAGCATTTGTGATAATATTCTCTTGTCAACAATGGGAAACTTTTCTACAATTTAAATTAATGATATATTCAAATGCTAATGTGGTAGATGTTAAAGCCAAGTAACAATAGTCAAAAGTGTGTGACTCTTTTTCAAAATATAGTTAAATCACCATTATCTTGTTGTCAGAAACAGCAACACCATGGTCAGCAACTTTATACTGAAGGATTAATGCATTCTGATTCTTTCCTTAATTGCAGCTTTTTTGGAATGTGAACTATATGTTGTGACCTTAGGAATGTGGAATCTATTTCCATTTGCTTTAGACAGTGTCTCATAATTTATACCTTTAGAAATATTCTAGAGTTAAATGTGTCTCTTTTTTCTCAGTAAACAACCCTCCTTTACAAACATGGAATTATAATCCTGGAATAAATTTACTGATCACTTATTTTTAGGTTTGGAAATTAATGGATTTATTTCAGATTCCATGTTCTACTAAACTGAGAACAGAAAAGTTTTTGGCTAGAGTTTCTCTCATCTCTTTTGTCTGAAAATATGTTTGTGGTTGGTGTTCTTTTTCTCTTTGTTTTTGATTTTTAAAGGACTGGACTGTTGCTGAGATTCTCACTAATATCTTTTCTTATGTCAAAATAATTTTGAACCCCACCTATATCTTTTCCTGTCTCAGTTTTGTGTTTTTAATTTTCTAAATGAGGTATGAAGTAGAAATAATGTTTAAACTGGGTATTTTCAAGTTAGTAATTCACTAAAAGTAAATGGAAGCTTCAAGTCCACTGCACAATTTAGGAAGATTCAGGACCAATCAGTTGTTTATATACATAAGAAAATAAGCATTCAAATGTGAAATTAAAAAAAAATCTATCCTTGTGACCATAGTGTCAAAAACACAATATTTTGGAATATTTTAGAAAAGATATAGAAAATTAAACCTTCAAAATTAAAATATATGGCTCATTTTCAGAAGATCTGGCATCCCCTCATTGTCTCTGCAGACATTGCATTTATAGAAAGAAGACAGGAACTATTTTTTATCTCTCTGGTGCTGAGAATAATACCTAGGCATGTTTATCAGTGAGCTATATAGCCATTTATTTTTATTTCATTTTAAGATAAGATCTTGCTAAGTGACTGAGGCAGAACTCAATAATTATGATCCTCCAAAATTATCCTCAGTAGCTGATTTCACAACCCTGGCAGGGATTACATTTTTTACATTCATATTATTATAAGTTGGCACAAAATGAGATTTGCAATCGTCAGCATGTATTACTGTCTCCATTTTTGTGTATAGAAGATGGAGGCCACACAGGGAGAGAATGTCTCTCCATAGCCTAGGAAGTGGAAAACCAAGTGTTTATTCACCTGCCACTGTTTCAATACTTAAATATTCTTTAACTATTACAGAGGGAATTGAAACATTGGATAAAGGTATCTGAGGAAGTGGAAGTAGGTACTTCAATTTGTGAGGAAGAGGTCTCTGGGAAAATCAATATTGGGCTACCTGGGTATGAAGACTAGAATCCCTAGGGTTTCAATGTAGGATCATAGAGGATACAAGAATGTAAACAGTGTAATGGGTACATTTCTAAAAAGGTGATAATGGATAAAATTTTGTTCAAACGTCATAACTTTCATACCTCATCCACATACCTACTAACATCACTTCTCTTTTCCCTCACCTCCATTCTACCACTCACATCTACATCCTCTCTGCTCAAGATGCACCTTGTATGAAGAGAAATGTGATGGCAGGGGTGCTCTGAGGATCAGCATGGGTGGAACTCCTTGCCTAGTTTTGGCAGAAACTAGCAAAGGAATGGCAAAGTTCACACTATCTCTGTGTCTATGACTGACACACACATTCTCTCTCACACACACACTCACACACACTCTCTCTCTCACACACACACATACACACAAATAACAAAATGTTTCAATTATAGATAAATTGATGAATGAAGAGAACCTGGAAATATTGGGCCAAATAAATGGAACATTGAAAATATAAATTGCAGAAAAATTATGAATCATATATCTAATAACACCCTAGTGCTTTATTTCATTATTTGCATAAGAGCAGTTTTTCTATATAATATAATCTATTTAACACTCCAATATCAGCTTATTGTGTGACAGGTTCAGAGAATTAGCATACTATTTTCTTTGTTATTTACAAATTTAAATAAAATAGAGATATGATTTTTTGATTGATTCATTCTGTTTGATAAAATTAAGCCAAAGAGCATAGTTTCCTAGTTTCTATTGATTTTGTTCTTTCTTTTGTTGTATAAAATTAAATTGTATATCAGTATGTTTAGATGTGCATATAAAGAGAAAAACCAGTGATATATAGCTCAGCATATACATCACAAATTGTTATATACTCAAAATTGTAGTTTACTCAGCCATTTGTAAGTAGTCCTGTAATATTAAGCAAAATAGATGACATTTAATAATGTAATGCTAAATGAATAAAAACATAAAAGTATATCATAAATGGTAACTAATAAGTTATTTGAAAGTAGAATATTGATTGGGCTATTGCTGGAGTGTATCCTGGGGCATCACTGGTGAAGAAAGTTATTTCGATGTTATTAATACATGTGTATGCACATGTGAAAATATCACAGTGAATTCTATTAATATGTACAAATGATGTGCTAATAAAATCCATCATCTCACAAAATTCCTTCATTCTACAGTAAGAACACCTAAAATTTGACTGTCCTTGGGATTTTTCAATATATGATGCAAAATTATTAGGCATAGTCCTCTCGTAGCCACAATTCTCTTTCATCTTTGTTTTTTATTTTTCAGATTCCATAAATAGATTATGCAATGTGTTTCTCTCTGTGTTTGGATCATTTCACATTATGAAGCCCTCCAGCTTCATCCATGTTATTGTGAATGACAGAATATTCTTTTGTTACTGGGATTTAAATGTAGGGTTATATTTCTGGTGACATATATGCCCAGTCATTTTCATTTTTCATTTTAAAATAGCATCTTGCCAAATTAATGGGGCTAGCCTTCAACCTTGCCACTGCTCCCATCTATAACATCTTTCTTTGAAAAGCCAAATGATAATCCAGGTGTGTTGATATGTTTCCCTTAATACCAAGGACTCAGGAGGCTGAGAGAGAGGATCACAAAATTGAAGCCAGCCTCAGCATCTTGGTGAGACTGTGTGCATCTTAAAAGACTCTATCGCATAATAAATTTAAATAAGGTTGGGTTGTTACTCAGTGGTAGACTGCTTGCCTAGTGTGTGTGATGCTCTGTATACAATCCTTAGCATCACATACAGCAAGTAAGTAAAGTAAAATTATTTTCTAGCAAAAAAAATGGCCATTTTGGATAGTGTTGCAGTAAACTTAGAAGTATAGATACTTCTTAAGTTTGGTTTATTGTCTATAATTATTGTAATGGATGATTTGCACTGTTGACTTGACTGAATTGATGTATGCATAGAAAGGCAATATAGAATATCTCTGGGTGTGTCACAGTTTGTATCTAGAAGATTGGGTCAGAAAGCAGTGAGGAAGACCTGACATGAATAGATGTTATAGCACCATCTAGCAGGTTTGGTTTTAATGAAAGCAGATGGGGAAGTTGCTATTGCCAAGAATTTGTGAATTTTCTATGTCCCAGTCCAGCGTGTTCTGACCTAAGGGGCTGAGAATAAGAAAGAACACAGGCAGGAGATCCAGGTGGAGCTGTCTCACTGTATTCAGACTCTACATTTCCTTTTATAATCCTAAGGGAGTTGCCAGGAGTTATGCAGATTTCCAGTACAGACAAAAAAACTAGGGTACAGACAAAAACTAGGGAATAACCTGTCATTAAGACATTTTAACCCACCCTAATCTTTAACAAAGCACAACCTAACAGCCCTTCCAGAAGGAGCTTATGCAAATAGTCATAAGGTGACTCTAGGGCAGCTGATGAAATGGGAGTGAAGGGCAGACCCCAACAATAGTCACAAGATCACTCTAGGGCAGCTGATGGAATGGAGTGAAGGTCAAGCTCCAACATTCTAGGATTAAATGATTATGTAATACCACTAGATATCTTGTAGGGTAAAAATATGCTACATTGTTGATTCCCTCTCTAGATCACTTTGTCTTCCCTTGCAACCCATCCCTCTCCATCTTCCCTCCCCTCTCCCCTCTATATGTCTATGTTTCTCCTAGATTATGTTTCACTATGCTCTTGGTGGGTTCAACATATGAGTTTGACAATCTTTAACCCAAGTCTGTGAGTAGGTCTCGCCTCCACAAACGAGGGAAGACATTCAGCCTCAGACATTCTGGGTTTGGCTAATTTCACTCAGCACGATTTGTTCTGTTGCCATTAATTTTCCTTCAAAGACCACAATATTGTTTTTTCTAAAAGATGAGTAGAACTCCAATATATTAGTACCTTGTGGGAAGAATCACAGGCCATGATTATCTCCCACTTCTGATAGTTTTGATCAATTTCTTGGTTGAGGAAAAGGTTTTCAATTTATGGCATCCCACTCATTAATTTTTAACATCAGTTCTGTCTCCTTAGGAGTCTTATTGAGGAAGTTGTTACCAATTCCCACATGCAGGAGTGTTTCTCCTAATTTTTTTTCTAGTACTTATATGGTAGCTGGTTTAATTCCTATTTCTTGATCCATTTTGATTTGAATTTTGTGCAAGATTGGAGGTAAGGATTTAATTTATTGCACAGGGCTGTCCAATTTGTCCAACTCCAGTTTTTGAAAAGGCTGTCTCTCTTCCATGCTATACATTGACCTCCTTTGTCAAAAATCAGATGCTTAAGATTTATGGGTTTGCCTGAGAGTCTTTTATTCTATTCCATTGGTCTTTCCTATTTTGATGCCAGTACTATGCTGTATTTGTGACTAGAGCTGTATAGTATAAATTTAGATCTGTTTTTCTGAAATCACCTCTTTCATTTTCCTTATTTATTAATGTTTTGTCTATTCTAGGTGTCATGTTGTTCTAATGCATTTGAAAACTGATTTTTGTATATCTGTAAAGAATGAAATTGGTATATTGATGGGGCTTGCATTGAATCTGTATACCACTTTTGGCAAAATGGCCATTTCAATTATATTAATTCTGCCTAAAGAAGAACAAGGAATGTCTTTCCATCTTGTCACATCTTCTTATTTCTGTCTTCATTGTTTGATAATTTCCATTATAGAGGCCTTTTATTTCTCTTATTATATTAATTTCAAAGTATTTTATTCTTTTTGAGGATATTATGAATGGGACCAGTTTCCTGATTTCTTCTTCTGTGCCCTATCATTGTTAGCATATAGGAAAGCTACTGTTTCATGGTTGTTGATCTTGTAGCCTGCTATTTTGCTAAATCTGTTTATAAGCCCAAACATTTTTCCAGTAGAAGTTTTAGGATCTTCCTGATATAGGATAATATCATCAGCAAAAAGTGATAATTTGACTTGGTGTCATCCCATTTTTATTCCTTTGATTTCCTTCTTTTTTCTGATTGCTTCAGCTAGTGTTTCAAGGACTATATTGAATAAAAGTGGTGCAAGCAAGCATTATTGTCTTGGTCCTGAGTTGAGTGGAAAAGCTTTGAGCTTTTCTCCATTTATTATTAGAAAAGCTGAGGGTTTGGCATATATGACCTTCACATCATTATAATAAGTTCCTTTGATCTCAATCTTCTCCAGAGTTTTGGTCATAAATGGATGCAGAATTTTCTCAGTGATTGTTACTGCATCTATTGAGATGATCGTATGGTTTTTGTCCTTAATTCAGTTTGTTGCATTGAAGTTGCATATGTTGAACCAGTCTTGCATCTGTGGAATGAAGTCTGCTTGATCATAATTAATTAACTTCTGGATTTTTGTTATTGTTGTTGTTGTTGTTCTTGTTGACTATGAACTTACAATTAAGGGGGAATCATTTCCCCATGGTTCTATGTTTCCTACAATTATACTGCTGTGTTAAATGGACTTCTCATGGATGTCAGAAGTTTCCCTCAGAGTTGATTCACCCATACTCCCTCCCTCCAGTCTCCTAGATATCCTTCCTATTCCCTCCCTCCTCCAGGACCCCCTCCCTACATCTCCAGGCATCCTAGAGAAGGTTCCCTCTGTTCATGTAAAAATTGATATGTGTTGAGGTTATTATTAGCTTAGCCATCTATCATAATGTTTCCAGTTGTATTCTAGCTTCCACAAATGAGAGAAAACATTTGACCTTTGAGTCTCTGAGATTGGGATATTTCACTTAGCATAATTTTTTCCATTTCTGTTCATTTGGCTGCAAAAGCAATAATATCATTTTCTCTAATAGCTGAGTAGTTTTCCATTGTATATATGTGGCAACATTTTTGAATTGAGCGAGGGGCATCTGGGATGGTTCCATAGTTAGCTATAGTAAATTGAGATGCTATAAACATCGGTGCAGCTGTCGCTCTATAATATACTGATTCTAACTCTTTTGGGAAAATACCAAAATATTTTGGTATTTTGGATAGCTGGTCTTGATGTGTTTTTGAGTGTGGTTTATTAGACCTTTATTAAGGATTTTTGCATGGCTGTTCTTCAGGGGTATGATCTATAGTTTTATTTTTTATGTGACTTTGTTTTATTTCATTATCATAGTTATGGTTGCCTCATAAAATGTATTTGGAGGAGTTCTTTCCTTTTCAATTCATTGCAGTAGCTGAATAAGGAAAAGTGTTATCTTCCCCTCGTAGAAGTGGTAAAACTTAGTGGGAAATCTATCAGGACTTGAGCTTTTCTTCTTTGGAAGGCTTTTAATTGCTCTATGGAATTTGGTTCCTGTTATTGGGCTGTTTATGTTTTCAAAATCTTCCTACATCAATTTGGGGATGTTTCATGTGTCTAGAAATTTAGAGATTCTCTAATATGGAGGTGTATAGTGTTTCAACTTGTGTTCTGATAGTCCGTTAAATTTCCAAAGGGTCAATGAAGATCACTCCCTTTTTGTTGGTGATTTGGTTGATTTGCTTCAATTCTTTCCTTCTTTTAGTGAGATTTGCTAGGGATCTTTCAATTTTATTTAGTTTTTCAAAGAAACAACTACTTATTTCATTGATTCTTTTTATAATGTTTTCATTCTTGATTTTGTTAATTTCAGCTCTGATTCTGAGTATTTCCTGCCTTCTGCGAGGCATGGGATTAGTTCATTCTTTCTTTTGTAGGGATTTGAGGTGGAGCATAAATTTATCTATTCATGATGTCTTGATATTCTATTTATTTAAGAGAGAGGGACAGTGAGAGAGAGAGAGAGACAGAATCAACACTGTTTAATTTTTCATGTGGCTTTCATTGCTCACTCTATTGTATTAGTGGTGCTAGGGTTTGAATCCAGGTCCTTGCACATGCCAGGCATGTGCTGTACCAGCTGAGCCACCACTCCAGCACCCCCTGATTTTTCATATAAACACTCAGTGGCCTGGTGGGGTCTAGGTGCATGGTCCTCTGGTATCCTATGATCCTGCTTGTGTCAAGGCCAGAGTCCTGGGCACATGAAGCTATGGGACAGGATTTGGGTGCAGGGTCCTCAGGGTGTTCATTTGTCTGTTGTGGCTGGGGTGTGATACTGGACTAGATCAGTGTCTGGCCAGGTTTTGGGAACAGAGTCCTCAGGGACCTCATGTCTGCCAGTTTTGGCGGAGTCCTGGGCATGCTTGGTGGCAGGTCAGGGTCCATGCATGGAGTTTTCAGAGGTGTCCCCCATGCCTCAGGACTGGAGTTTTGGACATATTCATTGGTGGGGTGGGGTCTGGGTGTGCAATCCTTGCAGGTGCCTTGTTTTCCTTTATTGTGTAACCACTAACATTTCATGTATACATGTGGTTCATGTTTAATTTTCAAGGACACTGCTACTGTAGGATATCACCTCTGGCAGAAATCAGGCTTAATTTCTTAATATCTTGGTATAGCTTTCATCTAAATAGATCATGTATTGGAATATTGGGATTATCTTCCCCCAACTCTAGTTTCAGTTCCTTGTGGACACATTATTAATCAGCTATTTAGGTTCTAGTATTGAAGGGAAAGGCAAAGATGATTCTTGTTCACCATGTCCTTGGTGTTGTGAAACTGTTCAGAAGAACTAGAAAGATTGTCCCAGTGAATTTTCACAGATATTTTCAAGGCAAAATTCACTTCATGCAGATTTGAAGACCCAATATAGTTCCTTATGGTGGATAAAGTTATCCAGGCCCTAAATGAGCGTAATATTTGTGAAATAATTTACAATTTGGTAAGATGACCTGACATGGCCCATAAGTCAAAATTGTTTGTGTCCCCTCAGTAGTGCCCATGAGTTGGTCATTGTAGAAAAAAAAAAAAAACCTACATTCACTAATTTCATTCTGATTTTCATATACTATAAATTTTATCAGGAGTATTTCAAAGATTAAAAAAAATTCTAAGATGGAAGATACAGGTTAGTTTCCACAAGAAAACTTGTAAACTAAGGCTACCTTTTTTTGATATTGATATTTAATATTTTAGGTGTTTGTATGAATTTCTGTACAACATGACAACTCCAGATATTAGAATAATAGTTTCCCCAAAAAGGTTGGTATTCTATTAGGCTATGAAAATTCAAAGTCTCATTTTTCTTTTTTTATTATTCATTTTCAACATAGTCTTACATCTAGGAGGGAATCATTGCTGCACATTCATGAACACATGCATAATGACAGAGCAAGCCAAGGCTGATGCCAGTTCATAATCTCCCCCTTTTGGCTTACCCCTGATCCCATGTTTCCCCAATATTAGTTGAGCTTCTCATGGGAGTTGAAGGTTTCCCACTGGGTTGATAAACCCACTACTCCCTCCCTACACCTTTCTTGATATCCCTCCTATTCCCACTCTCCTCCCTGCCCCCATCCCTTCAGGAGCCTATAAAATTATACTGGTGAAGGCACAGTTGTATCTGAGGAGTTTCCTCTGCCAGTGTCACATTCTGTTCTTATGAAGCATGGAAAGGATCTTCTACAGGGAAAGAAGCTATAGGACATTGAAAACTGGGGATACAAAGGTAAATGTGTTTCCAATATTGATGGAATGAGAAATTTGATGACTTTTCTGAAGGAGTAATTCTTCGTGCTGTGGGGCCATTTCTAGCCAGTAAAGTGTACTGAAATAAGTTTTGTGTAATAAGTAACTTTATTTTAAAGATGCATTTAAATAAGTGGAAATCAAGGAACTCAAATATTTCATAGAGGACTTTTTTGCTGTCCTTGTCCCCTATGCTGATCCAATAATGAGGACAAGGTTTTGATTTTTAAAAAAGTTATATTGCTTTGCTGATGAAGGAGAAACACAGGGGATTCCTGTCCCAGAGGCTGTGTTTCTAACAGTCCTGGGGACCAATGGGTCTTTAATAAAGTGATCATAAGATTATGCTCTATATCCTGTCAACAGTTGTAATTTACTTGTCTTCTTGAGAGACAGCTATTTCTTAGATCATCTTGTGCCAGCCCTGAAGTCTTTTCATTTCTTCATTCATGTAGTGCATGAGCTGAAGGAGATATAATTAGCCAAGGAGAGGAATTAGGATAATCTTATTTCTCCCATGGTTAGAAAGGAGGAGAGGGAGAAAATAAAGGAAATAGGGAAAACAAAAGTCAGTTTTAAAATAAATCATAGTGCCAGCACATCAAGTGTTATATGCATATCATGAAGTTGACCCTTGATACATTTCCACCCCTGTCACCTTTTATGAAAAAAAATGGTTTCTGTACATCTAAGCTGCTTTCTGCTGAAACTGGGTGATAAAGGGTTTCCTGCAATGGTAGGAGTTTACCTTTGTATGGGGGGGGATTTTTATAAGAAAGAGTGGAGAGGCTTGGTAGCAACCTGAAAGAAGCAGACTCTTGTGTAGTAGTCAATATTTGACTGATTATTGTATATACTGTTTGAACTTCAATGTGAATATTTTTCATTTTTCTGTTTTGCTATTGCCATACATTCCACTCTCCTACCATATTTTTAGGGTCTTTCATATCCTATCAATTTGTGGGCTGAATTTAATACTGGATCTACAGATACCCTTTTGAGGAGAGCAATTGGCAAACACCTTATGTCATAATTTAGCTACCATTTCTTTTTTTTGAGCAACCTTACACGATTTTAACAACATAATATAAAATGTGTATAAAATGTGTATATATTCTGGATATTGCAATTATCCCCAGGAGTGCCCACCCCAATTACCCCCCCTTATCCCTCCCTTCCCCTTCCCACTATAACTCTAAAAAAAGTATTACATTGTAAAGCATTACATCTTATCTGGATTTAACACATGTTTCTAGACCAACTTTCTCATTGTCCAGGGTCTAGCCCCCACCTCCACAGATGAGTGGAGACAATCGACCCTTAGATCTCTGGGTTAAGCTGATTTTACTCATCGTGATCTCTTCCATCACCATCCATTTACCCTCGAAGTCTGCAGTATCATTTTTCTAATTGCTGTGTAATATTCCATGGTATAAATGTACCACAGTTTTTGGATCCATTCTTCCAGTGAGGGACATCTGGGTTGTTTCCATAGCCTAGCAATAGTAAATTGTGCTGCTATGAACATCGATATTGCTGTGTCACTGTAATGTGCTGATTCTAAGTCCCCTGAAATGATACCCAGGAGTGGAATAGCAGGGTCTTGTGGTGGAGTCATCCCTAATCTTTTAAGGATTCTCCATACTGCTGTCCAGAGGGGCTGTACCAGTCTGCAGCTCCACCAACAGTGTGTTAGTGTGCCCATCTCTCCACATCCCCTCCAGCATCTATTGTTGTTAATTTTCTTCTTCTTTGCCATTCTGACTGGTGTAAGGTGATATCTTAATGTGGTTTTCATTTGCATTTCTCTGATTACTAGTGATTTAGAGCATTTTCTCATGTATTCATTGGCTTGATCAATGTCCTCTGGTGAGAAGTCTCTATTTAGCTCTTTCGCCCATTTTTCAATTGGGCTGTTGGTGATTTGTAGCTGACATTTTTGAGGATTTTATAAATTCTGGATATGAGACCCTTGTCTGAGGAATCATAGTCCATGATTCTCTCCACTTCTATAGGAAAACTCTTGACTCTTTTGATTGTTTCCTTGGCAGTACAAAAGCTTTTTAGCTTTATGGCATCCCACTCACTGATTTTTGACTTTACTTCCTTCACTTTTGGAGACCTGTTGAGAAAGTCTTTGCCTACTCCCAAATGTTGAAGTGTTGGAACAATTTTGTCTTCTATCAGTTGCAA
>PVKS010045517.1:0-13757 GCA_004027875.1 Aplodontia rufa
GATGAGACAGGAAGATCACTTGAGCTCTGAAGTTCAAACCAACCAGGACACCAAAGCAAGATCCCATATCAAAAACAAAACAAACAGTAAATGGAGACACTCAATAAAGTTGATGGGTAAGTGACAAGAAGCTGTAGAGACAGCCCACATCATACAGGATGGTAACATGAGGTTCTTTTGTGAAGAGGAATATTTTGTTCACATGACCTATAGAAAATCCCAAATACGAAGATTCAAAGATCACTTATTTGGCTCTTAAGATGATAGTGTATTGCCTATGGAGAGCGCTTGTGGTTAGGCTGGCTGGGGGTGTGGCTTCAGCTAGCCCACACATCCTGGCATCATGGCACCTGGCTGGGGGCCTGGCTTCAGTCAAGACATGCTGGCTGGCTAAGGGGCAGGGCAAAGAGCAGCTTGCCCTCAAAAAGAACAGTCAATTAAGATGCTGGCAGACAAGCTCCAATGGATTGACGGATCCACAAGCCAATCTCTGAAAGACCAATCCCATCAACTCCTCCCATTTAACTGATAAAACCAGCTGCCTGGAGAAGGTCAAGTGCCATTTTCCCTGCGTGCCATTCTTCCTGCATGCCCGTTTCCCTGACGGCTGTCACTTCCCATGCCAGCCCTCATTATGGTGGCGCAGGTGAAATTGGCCAGAGAGCAATAAATCCCTATAAACATCTCCATCTGAATTTACACCAATTATTCTTTTTTCTTATTTTTACACTTGTGTGTAGAATTTTGCCCTGGTTCCGTCTTGGCAAAGTACTACTTTGTGGATCACCACAACTTAGAAAATGGCCACTTAAAATGAGATTTTTATTCCTGTTTATAAGAATCATCACTATAATTGAGTTTACTCTATTATCTTCTAAATACATTATTTTATAAACTTCAAGCAAACATTTTGTTTGATTTCCAGAACTTATTTCTTTTTTTGGAACTGGGGCTCGAACCCAGGATGTTGCGAATGCTGTGCGAGCGCTTTGCCACTGAGCTACATCCCAGCCGTTCCAGAACTTTTTTGAACCATAAATCATAATAAAAATAAAAAAATTAAACTGATATTAGCATTGTCTGGATTATAGTTCATAAGTGCTGACATCTAGTGGTCATTGCTATTCTTTGATAACCTCCTATCCAGGTAGTACCTGTGGGTTCCATTACTGTATGTGGTTTAAATAATTTTTGCTTCTCATATTTATATTCCCATGTGTTAGGCATGTAATAAATTCTATTATTCTTTTATCTCTAAAAAATAAAAGGTATACGTTTTAAAATTTAGGGAATTTATTTCTTCTTATAAACTCCCATGCATTTTAAAATAATTTCATTAATAAAAAGCATTATGAAACCTTAGAATTAAAGCAGAGTTTTCTTCTCCTTTTTCTTCCTTCTCCTCCTTTTCCCTCCTCCTCAATCTCCTTCTCCTTCATCTCCTCTCCTCCTCCTCCTCCTTCGTCTTAATTTGGGACTGGATACCTAACCCAGGGTCTTACACATGCTAGACAAGCACACTGCCACTGAGCTACACCTGAGCCCAAAATGCAGAGTTTTCAAACTTATTTTCCTCTGCAGTATGACAATCGTAAGTGCAGTACTTCACCATCACAACATCCTGCTACATGCAATGATTTCAACAGGGGCATGGAAGGGAGGCAGGGAGTCTCAGGGATCAGGTAAGACATTACCCAACCTCCTTGAAACATACAATTTTAAGTTTTCTTTTGATTCTGTTTATGACAGCCACTAGCATCACTGGATAACCATGCTGCTTAAATTTCATGTGATTTCTTGGGAACTTAAATCTAGTACCATTTTGGTGATTACAGAGAACACTTGAAATGAAAACATGCACTTGTTAGGCATGGACCTACCTAAGGACACAAAATGAATTCTAGTGAACTTCATTGAGAAGTTTTAAGATAAGGAAAACAAATATGTATTGGAATCATTACAATTTAGTATGATCAAATATTCAAGCTATGATAAAGAATTGAGGGGAAAAACACAAAAGAGGAGATTATTGGGGAGATGGATGAGAAAAATAACTTCACATAGTCATGATCCCTAAGCCAGGGTATGAAGATATTTATGAATTATACAGTTGACAAAAGAGAGGCAGTCTGGACAGTCACTTATTTATTAACCAACCATTCAATACATTTTTATTGAGTGCCTAACATGTACCTAGTGGAGTACAGAATGTGCGAAGCCTGGGAATGTAAATGGAAGTCTTAGAGGATGTCATTAGTAAAGCATCAACTACAAGAAATTGGGGAAGCAGTAGGAAACAAAAGTGTGCAGGGGGAGAGGACAAATCCGAATCCAAATCCTGTACCCACCACACTTATTGCCCTATAAACTTAGGCAAGTAACAAACACTAAATATTATATGCCCCATCTATACAATGTGAGAAAAACTGTTTCACAGGTTATTATGAAATTTAAATGAATTAATAGTCATGAAAGTTCCTCACATCATTTTAGAATTAAAATATTAGTTAATGTATTCATCAGCTTTTGCTCTATAATAGCCACAGAAATCTTTATAGCATTTATTTTCATACAAACAGGTTTTCAGACTAATTTCAAATCAGTTGATCAAGGCTTAGGTTGGTTAGGGGATTCTGCTTTCAGCTGTGGATTCAGCCCACATCTATCATTCTGGGTTCAGGCTGTAGGGGCATAGGCTACTAGGATATGGTCTTCTCATGGTGATGGCAGAAGCACAAATCTAACCATGCAAGCCTCTCCTCATGTCAAATTCCTAGTATCCCATTGATCTAAGCAACTACATGGCCAAGTTCAAAGTTAAGGGGTGGGAAAGAACTTTGTGTCTCTGGGGCCATAACATGGGTATAAATGTAAAATACCACCAAAGGGAATAAGATTTGGCAGTAATTTCTTTTGTTATATCTTTTATCGAAGGGGGTCTTCTGTACCATCCTAAGGAGCTTGAATTTCATTCTGACAGCAATGGAGAAAAGACCTGGTCAAAACTATGATTTTAGCCTCATATGGTGGTACATGCCTGTAATCCTAGCTACTCAAGTGGCTAAAGTTTGAGGATAGCCTGGGCTTGGGAAATACTGCTGTGTATTGTGCTTGCCTGGCATGCACAAGGCCCTAGATTTATCACAATAAATAAATTAATTTTAAAATTTGAGATTTTAGGGGCTAGGGTGGTGCCTCGGTGGTTATGGTGCTTGCTTGGTATGTGTGAGGACGCGGGTTCAAGCCCCAGCACCATGTGCACAATGAAGTGTCAGAGCAACAAAAGCCACTTGAAAAGCTAAATAAAATTGATTCTCTTTTCTCTCTCTCTCTCTCTCTCTCCCTCTTTCTTAAAAAAATTAAAGAAAAAGAAAATATGAGATTTTAGAAAGCTAGTTCTAATGCCACAGCGGGTGGAATTGAAAGGCGAAGAAACTAAAAATAAAAATACCAGTTGCAGTGATTCCTAAGTTTACAGATGACAAAAGCCTAAACTGGTAACATCCTTTTTCCTGTATGGATGCAGGAAATAAAATGAGAGAGTAGTCCAGTAAGGGTAAATCCTGGATCTGAAACCTGAAAGATTTATTAGTTTTATTTTATTTGCTTTCATTTTTAATTATTGAATAAATTCAATCAAGCTGTTCTTCCTAAGGCCACAGAATTTAGACTTGAAAAGCTAAATATTAATCTTAAATCTCATAAACCAATCTCTGATAGACAAAGAAAATGAAGCTAAAGTTGACATGTATGTGCCAGAGGCACATCCTGAACTAGCTTGTAAGGATCAGTAGCGAAATTTTCAGGACTTTTGTGCATCGGTTGATTTACACAGCCATCATTAAAAATCAATTAAATAAACTTACAGTGAAAAAAATATTCCAAAAATAAAGGGTAACCACTTCTTCCAGCCAAGATGAAGTAACAAGAACCAGATTCACTTGCCCACTTGGAAAAATAAGAAAACTCCAACAAAAGATGTGAAGCAACAGTTTTCTAGACCGCGGGCATCTGAGAACAAAAGAATGAACCTTAAAAGACAAGAAACAAATGAGGGGAGTCACACAGTTGCCTCCATTTACTGCCTTGAAGAGGTCTCCAGGCCATGTAGTAAATGGGAAGAATCCAGGCAGAGCAAGGACACCCTACACTGCTGAGTCTAGAAAGATCAGGATAGCTAGAATTTGCAGGTTAGAGAAACAGAGAAGAGATATCTGCACAGAGGGGGACCTCAAACTCAGCAAACATGTTCTCTGGAATCTTCAGGAGAGTCCTGATCAGCACATGCGTATAAATAAATTGCTTGAGGGTAGCAAAAGAACTATCTGAAAGGATTAGAGGGGATAGTACTCTGTGCTCACACATGGACCTAAATCGTGCCTGTTCCCACCAGCCCAGACTGGAAAACAACAACAATAACAACAAACTCATAATTCGGGTAGAACACTCAGAAAGATCTTGCTTCAGTAGTGAAGAGTAACAAATCCATGACCAACCACTACTCTGGGATCCACCTTAACACATAGTCAAATTGTACACTTTAAATACATGCTATTTATTATATATCAATTATACCCCAATTTAAAAAACAAACTCTGATCCATAGTGGAAATTTAATAAAATATAATTTTAATGAATGCACACATATGAAATACTTATGTCACAGCAAAACAGGGAGCTGCAACTCCTGACCTCAGTTTTTATGTTCTGATGAAAGAAAGCTTAAAGTCAGACACCAAAAGTCATGCAAGAGAACTTTATTATAGGTGAAAGAGAGGTGAAAGTAAAGTAAAAGCAAAGTAAGCCTCAAGCAGAGAGCATGAGAGAGAGAGAGAGAGAGAGCCCTCTCTGAGCAGAGAATGACAAAGGAGACAATGCTGTCTCCAAATTTATTACTGTTTGATGTTTGTCAGGAGAACTGGAATCCTCCTTCAGCAACCTTGGCCAATCAGGAGTTCAACTCCTCCTTCATGTCTGACAGTGGCCATCCTATTTAGGGGGGCTTCGTCTACAAGTCAATCCCATGTTAATGTGGGCATTGGGGTCAATAGCCGGTCAGAAGTTATCTTAGTGCGCCTGCGCTACTAGAGGAATCTTCCTTCCCAGACAAATGGAGACACGTATAGCCATAATTCCTAGTTTTACACCCACCTCAATGGACCTTGTCAAGAGTTAGTCCCATTAATCCTTTTCTTTTGACATATTTTCCAGTTAGTTCCTTTGCTTTTGTTTACTTTCTACAATTTAACTACCACCCTTTGTTTTCTCACCTACTTTGAAAGCAGTTTTTAAAAGACCCTAAAGTAATTTAAAGAACACTTGTGACCTTGCCATGCATTTCACTGCTTGTTGCTAGCTACTACCCAACACTTAGAATTTGTGTCCTAATTATTTCACAACTTTTTTTGGGGGGGGGGGTACTACAGATTTAAGCCAGGGATATGTTACCACTAAGCTTTACATTCCTAGCCCTTTTATTTAATTTAATTTATTTATTTATTTTGAGACAGGGTCTCACTAAGTTGCTGAGGGTCTCCCCAAGTTGAGTCTGGTCTCAAGCTTGTGATCCTCCTCTCTCAGCCTTCTGAGTCACTAGGGTTACAAGCATGTGCCACCATGCCCAGCTCCCTACATTTTATTATTATCTATGTTCTTAAGTTTATAGGTATTATATCTGTGTGGTGGCAATACAATATGACAGTATGCCACTTGGCACCTCCTTATTGTCCATGTTCATTGACATAATGCTGGCAGCCTGAAACCACTCAGAAAAGCACTGGGGAGGGGAACATGGGAGCAGAGACTAAAGGGGCCCTTTCTTCCTCTCTTCCAAATGGAGGAAAAGCCTAGATTGTGAGTTCTGAGGCATTTCCCTCATTATTTCCTCCCAGTTTCACTCCTTCACTACTCCCTCAACAACCTTTCTAACGCCTTTTCACCTGATAAAGAAACAGATCTGCTCTCAGCAGTGCTTAACAAAGAGGAATCCTTTACTTATGGTAGATTTTTATCAGTGGAAGTGATTTTCCTTTTATGGAAGTGTCTTCCCAACACCTCTGATTATAATATATGCATATGGTAACTATATTTCTGCCCCAAGATCGGGCATATGAAAAGAAGAAGAAATTTTTGCATTTCCATGGTTTAGGAACACAATAGGTAGAGCATTTAAAATCTGATTTTACCAGAAAATCCAAATTATTGAATTTCTCAGTCTTTTTTTTTTTTTTTTAAGAGAGAGGGACAGTGAGAGAGACAGAGAAAGAGAGAAACAACTTTATTGAGTTTTTCCACATGGCCTTAGTTGCTCCAACACTCAGTTGTGTACGTGGTGCTGGGGTTTGAACCTGGGTCCTCGTGCTTGCCAGGCAAGTGCCGAAACCGCTGAGCCACCGCTCCAGCCAAATTTCTTAGTCTTTATCAGTCTATGAGTACAAACAATTGAAGTTTCAACTTTCCTGGGACCTGCAGGTGCCCACTAAATTCCAAAGGCATATCCTAAATCCATGTAAGAAGTTCTCTTATCTTCTGGAAAACTGATCACCTGGTTAACTTGTTGCCTAAGAAGAAAGGGCCCTGAAGATGGTGTCTGCCACAGCTGCCATGTTTGATGCAAAACTGACTCTACTGAAGGAACTACTTTTTCTTGCTTTCTGAAGTGTCAACTCTGTAGGAAATGATGCTGCCATGCATTTTCTGAATTTATTCTTGCTGATATCCATTCATGCAGTGTCATGAGAAATGCGGAAAATATTTCTTTCTCACTTCTATCAAGCTGCATCCCTTTGGCTCTCAGAGTGCCATATCGTAGTCTTTGGATTTCTTTCAATAACCTCTCTTGAAGGGTTCCAACATGTATTAATGAACCTGAGCCAGGAGACAAGTACCCAAGACACAAAACACACTCCTTTTTTTTTTTTAATTCATTCAACATAGTCATACATACAGGAGAGTATGGTTGCCACCTAATCATGATCACACGCGTAATGACCTAGCAAGTCAAGGCTGATGCCAGTTCATGATCTCCCTGCTTTGGGTTCTCCCTGATCCCAACACAACACACTCTCTCCCACTCTCTTTTGTCTCAAGTGCATGTTTGGGGGAAATGTGCAGGTGTGGGAGATAGCTGGGGAAGAAAACAAATAGAAGAAAAGCAAATTAAAAGTCTCAGTGCTGGTTTTGACTCAATAGGAGCTCTGCAATATTCAAGCTCGTAGGTAGCTTTCCATTTTCCCTCTGGTGGTAAAAACTGGTCTTATTTAAATTCTCTTTGACATAATTCTCTCCACAGGGATGCTGTCTCTAGGCAGCACATTTGGAGACATTCTTTGCCTAAGGAAATTGTTAAACCAGTCATTTCAGTATGGCCTGGAACAGAGTAATCAACTGCTTGCAGAGCAATATGCCCAAGTTTTATCATGACTCCAAAGACACCTACTTCACCCATGATTCTCCAGCCATGTAAAAGACACCCTGGCTGTAGTAGGAAACACAAAAAAAGAATGTGAAAGACTGCTATTAGAAATGGGCAGATAGCAAGACTGATCAAACAATGGTAACATTTCAACAAGGAACAAAACCTCCTACTCTGTTCTCTGCTCATCCTCCTGCAGAGGCAATACACACATCTATCCCCAGTTTACTGGGTCCTCCCTATTCTGGTATGATATCAGCACCCTATATGAGGGTGGGGAGATCCTATGATGTCAGTAATGAGCCTACCTCGTCCTGGGATAATACCACTGGGAACTGTTCTGGGATGAGGCCACACATGGGAGGCCATATGCCAATGATGCCTGGATCCCTAATGAAGAGACTAGGGGAGTCCATTCTCATGATGGTGCCCATAACACCAGATATGACTCAACTGAACAGATAGGGATAGAGGGAATGAATCTTTATATCAATGCAATTACTTTGATATGGTTTGAAGGCTCATATTCCCAGTATTTTGGTGTTGGAAGGTAGTAGAACCATTAGGAGATAGAGCATAGTGGGAGATAATTGATCCCTGCAGATGTTGCCAGAAGTGGGGATTAATGTATTTCCCTCAAGAGGGAGTTGTTATAAACCAGCAAACCTAGCCCTTCAATCCCTCTGGCTTCTTGTTTCATCCCAGGACTGCTCTCTTTCTCTGATATGCACTCTCACCATGGTGCCATCTAGCATGTTGAGATGTAGCCCACAGAAGCCCTCCCCAGAAGTTTAACAGAGACATTCAGTCTCTAAAGCTGTGAGTTAAACATTCTTTTCCTTTATACCTGACCCAGCTTCAGTTATTTCATTATAATATAAAATACAGACTGAGATTATCAGTTTTGTATTATTTGTTCTACTTCACATGGACACCATGGTGCTATGATTCTGAGTGATTTCAAACAGCATACAAAGAAGATTTACTCTCTTTTCCTATCAGAGAGAATAGTTTTGGAAGAAGTAGTGGAACACCCCCCCAACAAATGCAATTATTTGTGTTATGAAATGTGAATATAAAATAGTCAACTCTTTTAGTTAAAAAGGGTCAATTCATATTGCCTAATATTTTACCTTCATTTATTTACTTGACCAATGATAAAAGAGTAATTACATAGAGTTTTAAATCCCATTAAACTATTTTCTTAAATGATATACCAATTGGTATAGTTTGTTCTTCTTATCACTGAATATGGTATTTTTATTTTTGTGGATCTGAAATGAAGATTTAGAAGATGAAAAAGGCAGGGAGAATATGATGTAAAGAACTTTCTCCTCTTCTTTCTTTTAAATAATTTTAGGTATAAATAACTGAGGGATAAATGCTCCTATTTAAAGGATTAAAGGGAGGCACTGAGGGGTTAACATCTTAACCTCCCTTAAGACAGAAATGAACTTAGAGTCCTCTCGACTGTTGCATCAGCAACCCTCTGTGCTGTTTAACTTATGACCTCATAGTATCTACTCAAATTATGTTGCATTTTGGTATTTATTCATGACTGCAGTCCATGCAGGTGCAGAGGTTATTCATGTTTAGGGCCTTTCTATAATGGACTTTAGGGAAATCACAAAAGCCTAACAGGGCAGTAAAGAACTTTTTGACAAATCAGAAATCATCTCTTATAATTCTCCAGAGGCAGAAGTTTGGCAACTACAAGAAAAATTTAAAACTCAAAAGGTTTAAAACATACTTGAAACTCTTGAACGCTACAGAAGCTATTGGATGATTTAGTTCAGGCAGGGGTTTTATAGGACTCAATTCTAGTATTAGACAAATCAGTCCACTTATCTCTAGCTGACCTATTTGTTCATCCATCCAAGTCATTATCATAATCTCTCTATAGCTGTGATCTGTAAGATAATCAGCACACATGGAATCCATTTGTTGCAGGCAGTACAACCCGACAATACATTCAAATAACCTAAATATATACATTTATGAAAAATTTCTTCCTCCAAGAGGAGTGATTGATGATTAAATGAAATGAGTAAGATACATCTCGATGACAGCAGTTGGGCAAATGCAGAG
This sequence comes from Aplodontia rufa, assembly GCA_004027875.1. Classification (NCBI taxonomy): domain Eukaryota; kingdom Metazoa; phylum Chordata; class Mammalia; order Rodentia; family Aplodontiidae; genus Aplodontia; species Aplodontia rufa. Next base: position 9,503 of record PVKS010045517.1, read on the forward strand.
CCCTCCCCACTCTGGATGTGCTTTCTGTTCTATACAGCAATGCTGGAGACCTGTTTGCTACATTGAGTATATGAAGAAATTTATATGAGGGTCTATCCAAATGGCTATGCAGTGATCCTTTCTACCCAACCATTATACTATATTGGTGTGTGTGTGTGTGTGTGTGTGTGTGAGAGAGAGAGAGAGAGAGAGAGAGAGAGAGAGATTGTACCAGGGATTGAACTCAGGTGCACTTAACCACTGAGCCACATCTCCAGCCCATTTTTATTTTTTTAATTTTGAGACAGGTTCTCCCTAAGTTGCTCAGTACCTCACTAAGTTGCTGAGGCTGGCTTTGAACTAGTGATCCTCCTGTCTCAGCCTCCTAAACTGCTGGGATTACAGATATGCACCACCATATATGGGAACCCTCATATATTTTATGAAATTATATGTAAAAACTGTGTTTAGAAAATAGGGTTGGAGGGGCTGGAGCGGTGACTCAGTGGTTATGGCACTTGCCCAGCATGCATAAGTACACAAGTTCAAACCCCAGCACCCACATACACATCTAAGTGTCTGAGCAATGAAAGCCATGTGAAAAACTCAATAAAAATTGATTCTCTCTGTCTCTCACTGTCTTCTCTCTTGAAAAAAAAAAAAAAAGAAAGAAAATAGGACTAAAGTGGTTACTCAGGGGTTATGGCGCTTGGCTCACATAATCAAGGATGTAGGTTTGTACCCCAGCACCACATACACAATGAAGTGTCAGAGCAATGAAAGCCACATGAAAAAAAAACTAAATAAAAATGGATTCTTTCTCTCACTGTCCCTCTCTCTCTTTACAAAAAAAGAACTATGTTCTACGAGAAATATATAAATGTACATATTTATGTGTTGTTATATACACACATTTTATGTATTCATGACTACATATGAAATTATATATTTCCTATGCATAAAAACATACGCATGTATACACTTACATATTTTCCCCATATAATATAGAAGGCCAGTCTTCTTCTCTGGGGTTGCTGCTTTAATAGCTTTGACATGAGCAGCAAAATCAAGGAGGAAAGTGAACACTTCACTTGAGTTTGTCAGTCGCCTTTCTTTCTTTTTTCATATTTTTTATTAGTGTATCATAGTTGTACAGAATGATGGGATTTTTGTCACACAATATAACAATATAATTCCCCAGCATTTCCCCTTCAGTAGCTTCTCTTATGAGTTTACTCCCATAAGCATGGTTGCTCACATGGAATGGAAAAATCATGTGCTTTTCCAAAGGGCAAAATAACTTTAGTTATCAAAGAAACCAAAATATGGATGCTATGTACATATCCTTCCCTTAAGGAAGGGTATATCATATCTTCCTTAGAAAGTTATTTCTATGGGACTGGAGAGGTGGCTTGGCAGTTTCTGCGATTGCCTGGCATACCCAAGGACACGGGTTCAAATCCCAGCACCATGTTATGCAATGAAGTGTCAGAGCAGGAGAAGTCACATGAAAAACTAAATAAAGTTGATTCTCCCTTTAAAAAGAAAGAAAGAAATAAAAAAGTTATTTCTATTTCCCTGGTTCTAATGATGTGCCTTAATCCCAAAACTTTCCTTGGGTCAAGCAATTCTAATTTTCTTCTAAACTTTTTCCTTGCAGGAGTTGACAAACTATGTATCCTGTGGGCCAAATCTGGCTTTATTTGTTACCTATTTTCAGAGAGAACCACAAAGTACAAATGTTATTTACATCTTTAAATTGGTAGATTTTTTGGGGGGTGGGTAGTGAGGATTGTTATTTTAAAAAAATGGCTACAGATGTACTCACTCAGTGGTATGAGCTGTAGAGTGTTACCTTAGTACGTCAAGACCCAGGTTTGAGCCCCAGCACCTCAAACATGAAACAAAACAAAAAAGAAAGGAGAATATATGACAGAGACAAAACCTAAACTCTTTACTATCTAGTCCTTTACAGAAAAAGCTCCTCAATCCATATTCTAGAAGTTGACTCAAAGCTCCTAATCATAACATCTGCAGATGAAAAATCATTATGATCCAGGCACCAGCCCTAATTATTCCTAGATATTAAGCAAGAGTTGAATGCAGTTTTAGCAGAAGTATGGTTTCCTTGCACATCTTTGACCAGAAAATGATTTTTTTTTTAATCAAGAAAAGTATCCTCTAACAAACAAAACACAAATTTGGAGAAAGTATACCTGGAGTTCTGAAGATGTTTGAGGACATTCACGTTGTCAGTTATATCATATCAAATCCATCACCGAAGTCAATGAAGAGATATGTGCCAATCACATTTGCATTCATGCCAATTATCTCAGTGATGCTGCAAAATGAGATAGGTATGGAATCTTCTGCCACTTCTGCTTGCTTATTTGCCAACCTTGAGCTTCTAATTTTAGTTTCATCCCAATAAGTTGGCAGAATTGTGGATATCTGAGAAAGGAGCCTCTGATGTTAACAATGTTGTTCACTGTACTCTTGCTTTGCTGTTTCTAAAGAGATGGCCCTCTATTTTGCTAGAAATACCAGGCTTGCGATAAAACAAACATGTGGCGGGAAGTGGGTAAGCAAGACAGTCTACTCCTGCAAGAGGATATGTTCCCAAAGGGGATTCGGAAGCATGTAGATATGCACAGGGAATTCGTGGGTATTTATCCCCAGCCTGATACAATCCTGTCTTCCACTCTTACTGGAGGCACTCAGGGGTACAATCTACAGGATTGGATAATATAAGATGGGGCAGGGGCAGGTCCCCAAAAGGGACAATTACAGGTGTAACAAGTCACCAGTTAAGGTTTTATTTTCTTTGTTTGTTTAGAGAGAGAGAGAGAGAGAGAGAGAAAGAGAGAATCAATTTTATTTAGCTTTTCATTTGGCTTTTGTTGCTCAGACACCTTGCCGTATGTATGGTGCTGGAGTATGAACCCACCTCCTTGGGCATGCCAGGCAAGCACCGTAACTGCCGAATTACTGCTCCAGCCTCAGTTAAGGGGTTTTAAAACATGACTGCCTTCTAGCCTCATGGTTCCCTGACTTAAGATGGCTACTAACTTAAGTTATAGTAGCTATGCCCATAATATTACAGGTTTAACTTTGATTGAAAAATAAACATAAATCTCACTATTTAATACAGTTTAAAGGATAATGTGAGGATTACCTTCTTGACCTAAGAAAGAGATAAATTTCTTCTGAAGTGAAAAAAATGTTTCTCTGTAGCTGAGTGTGGTGGCACACACCTATAATCCCAGCTACTCAGGAGGCTGAGGCAGAAGAATCACAAGTTCAAAGCCAGCCTCAGCAACTTATTGAGACCCTGTCTCAAAAAATAAAATAAAATAAAATAAAAAATAAAAAAAGCTGGGGTATAATTCATTGGTAAATTGTCCCCATGTTCAATCCCTAGTACTACCACAAAATAAACAACCCCCACTTTTCTATATTGTTTCTTTGTGCATTTCATCCAACTGTAGGAAGATTTTTATTCATTTTGGATAAAACCAAGACAGACATTCTCAACTTATATGCATTTTTATGCATATACACACACAAGTACGTGCTTGGATTATTTTCTTCCCAAAACAAGTCCATGTAAGGTTTTGTTTGTTTGTTTATTTTTTGCCTTGAGATTAAAAAAATAACATGAAATAACTAAGATAAAGGTGAGAATAATCATGTCAGTGCTCAATGCTTTTCTGTTCCTTAGCTACCTTACTCTTATTTTCATTGTTTTCTTTATCTCCTCTAAGTTAGTACAAAAGAATTGGTGGTGAATTAAGATACTTGCTTTTGAATGTCAAGGCCATGATGGCTTCAGAAGACCTGGGCCACAGGTGAAACCAATAGCATCTGTTTAGTCCTGTTCCCACCTGTTCGCACTGCAAATCTGTCAGTTCTTATCTGTCCACAGCAGGATTACAGCTTAAACCATAATCTTACTGTTATTGGCATGCATTGAGTGCTTGTAGGTTTGAATAAATTTAAATGGAATTCAGTTCTAAGGACAAAAAGATCTTATTCTAGTTGTGCTGTTGTGTGGGCTTGCTTGCCTGCTCCTGTACTTGAAAGTGCTGTTTCTTATCCTCAGGTCTGGATCCCTTCAGTTTTCTATTTTATTCAGACTTCACTTATACCCTACTTTTTCTTTTAGTCCTTAGATTTAACTTTTCCTTTCCCTGAGTACGACCCCCAAATATATGTGGATTTTATGGCCTTGATCATGCCTCTGCCTGAGCTCTGTGGATACTAGATTAGCCTCTGA
>PVKS010045518.1:0-13756 GCA_004027875.1 Aplodontia rufa
ATCCTAGAAAGCCATCCCCTTATTACTCTGAAAGTTATCAGATAAATTGTACCCCACCCCAAAAAAGATATTGTAGTCCTAATTGCCAAGTACCTGATATTGTGACCCATTTTGGAAACAGGGTCTTTACAGAAGTAATCAAGTCAAAATGAGGTTATTAGGGTTGGGCCTTAATCAAATATGAATGGTGGGAGCTAAAGCAGTGGCTCAGCACTTGCCTTGCATGCACAAGTATTCGAGTTCAAACCCCAACACCATGTGCATAGCAAAGTCTCAGACCAATGAGGGCCACATGAAAAACTAAAATAAAAATTGTTTCTTGCTTTCTCTCTCTCTCTCCCACTGTTGCTCCCTCTTTTAAAAAAGAAAGAAAGAAAGAAAAAAATATGAATGGCGCCCTTATTTGGGTGGTGGGAGAAATTTGAAAACAGAAAGAGACACACTTAGAGAGGGGATGGTATGTAGACACACAGAGAGAATGCTTTGAAGACAGAGAATTGGAGTTATACGCCTATAGAGCAGGAACGGTGAAGATTAACTGTCAACCACCAGCAGCTAGAGTCAATGGAAGATTCTCCCTTGCAGGATTCAGAGGGAGCACAACCCTGCTGACATGTTGATTTTGGACTTCTTGCTTCCAAATTTTAAGAGACAACAAGTGTCTGTAATGGCAGCCCTAGCTTTCCAAATTATAATACATGCCAAACTTTTAACTCCCAAAGCATCATCATCTAGCAATGCCCACCCCATCAGACACACTCACAGCCCACTCTCCATAACTCAGGAAGATAATGGCTCCTGTGGATTCATTCTTTCAAAGTATAGTATCAAGAACTTTCAAATTTTTTTACTTCTTTAAAACAGATTCCATTCACTTTATTTTTTCTTGTATAAAAACCCTATGTTAGCCACATCTAGAGCCTGGGTCCTCTATACAGAGACTCTGGTATGAGTTTTCACAAGCTAGTCAGCGAACTCCTGATAGGGAGACTTGGTGAACACAGTCTCTTTCCAGAAATCCAGGGTTAAGCAGCTGTATGTCTAGGAGAAAGCATCTAAGGTGGCATTAGCAAAACTGCCCAAGGTGACAGTGCAGCCCCTGGCAGAAGTGTAGCAGTCAGCAATACCAGCCATCAGCTACAGCTTCTTGGGTATAGGGGCTGAGATGATACCAGTACCTCTGGGGGCAGGGATGAAGAGCATCAGCACAGAACCCCAGCGACTTGTCACCTTGCAAACGACAGTAAGGAGCTTACTAACCTTATTCCCCCAGTAGCCTCTCTGCAGAAACAGTGGAGAGCTTGGCTAGAATGGTGGTCCCTCAGATACCTGTGGCTACCTCCTTGGAGCACTTAACCCCCAGGCCAACACAACTATTGTATTCCCCATTAGCAAGGAATGCATTGAATGAATCTGGCCAGAACTGTCTTCTTTTGTACAGGCATGAACTTGAAAATCTCATCCTTGAGTGATGCCCCCAGGAAGAAGTCAATGATCTCAGACTCCTAGACTGGCTGAGAGAAAAGATAGATCTCCTTCAGAGACTTGATCTTCATGTCCTTGACCAGGCAGCCCAGATTGGTGACCCTGTTCCACTCCTTGTCTTCACCCTTGCCTCCACGAGCCCCACAGCCATGCCTCAACCTCAGCCATGGCCATGACCATGACCTCAGAGACTGCTGCGGAAGCCTCCACAGAAGCCATCACAGCCACCATTCCAGGGCTCCCAGGACCTCCAGAACCTCTGGAACCTCCAGGCCCTTGGGCTGCAAGGCATCATCGGCCATATATTGTTTTCCCAGAGAAGAAGCTCAATGAGAAATACTCATATATTAGACCCAGCAAAAGCATAGCAACCCATAATCTAGGGGAACCATACACATATTTGGGGGGACAGAGGAAGGGAGAGGGAAAAGAAAGGGAAGGGGAGAGGCAAGGAGAGGGAGTTTGGGAGAGATCTAGGGAGACAATCAACAATGAGGTATACTCTTTACCCCCCTGAGAATCCAAATAAGCCAATAATACTTATCAAATAAGCCAAATAATACTTATGCAATCATTTAATTCTGGAAAATTCACAGTCTAAACATTTATATTACTTGTAGGGGGAAAGTATAAAAGAATCAGGAGACTGGGGTGTGGGCAATGTGGGGGTGGTTCAGTTTAAGAACAAAGGCATGAAGCTGGAGTGGTGGCTCAGTGGCTTCAGGGCTTGCCTGGCATGCACGAGTATGTGAGTTCAAACCCAGCACCACATACGCAACGAAGTTTCGGAGCGACGAAAGCCACATAAAAAACTAAATAAAATTTATTCTCTCTTTCTCTCTCTCACTATCCCTCTCTCTCTTAAAACAAAAACAAATGTATATCATATCGTTACTTTATATGCATTTATTATTGTACAATAACTCAACTCCTTAATTAAAAAATTATTTTAAAAAGATGTCCTGGAGCAGAAAGAAAAAAAAAGTAAACTTGACTTGTCAACGAAGTGGAAAAGATGTTTTTCCCATAAGCTTTTACTCTGACGAAATATTTACACCATTACATTATTGCTGTTTGACAGGCCCCCTTTGAAACCTGGCACCAGGAGAAAATAATCAACTCTATATTCTCTAAAGACGATAAACTGACAACAAATCTTGATGCAACACAGTCTTCCTCCTGGGCTTCTCATAAAAGGATGTCTCGCGTGTTATAGATGCAGTTTCGCAAGAGACAGAAGCCCAATGCCAAACACAAAGAAACAATAAAACATTTAAAACAGCATAAATTCTGCTTATGATCCTCAGGACTTTTTTGCATAATAGTTCAAAAAGTAATTACATTAAAGACTAATGAATAAACTGGGCCATGAATAAGAGTATTTTATTAGAAAAAATATGTTAGTCTTTGACATAGGACATTCTATTTTAAAAGTCAGGGATAGGAAGTTGTCAGAGTCACTTGAACTGGGTTGTGTTTTGTTTGTGGTGCAGGGGATTGAAACCAGGTCTCACGTATGCTCAGCATGCACTCTACCATTGGGCTACATCCCCAGCCACTGGTGAGTTATATTTGTTGTGCAACTAAGATATGACTTTGTTGTTTGACTGCATGCAGTAAGAACTAGACTACACTGTCTTCACACATTAGAGGGTTTTTTTCTGATAGAAAAAATGGATGATGGTGGCCTGAGTAGCTTGCTCAACGAAATCACCAAGGATCCAGGCTTCTTCTAACTTCCTGCTCCTCCATCTCTAGCGTGTAGCTTTTGTTCTCACAGTCACAAGATAACTGCTTATTCTCTAGTCACTGAATATTTCTATCAGGATGGAGGAAAGACAAAAAGCTAAAAGTCAGAGTTGTGAGCCTACTGAATCTGTCTCTTTTGTCAGGAAACAAATAGGTTGCCTGGACTTAAGTCCTACAGGCCAGACTGTCATCCTCTCTATAGGAAACTGGGAAAATCCAATTTTACTTTGTTCTTTTCTTGCCCTGAAAATATCTAGGTTGTTAGTAAGAAACATGGAAGAGGATGATACCAGGTTGCAGGGGAGGAGGTTGAGTGTAATATCTGCCAAAAAGGTATGAAAAAGAAAAACCAACATTATTCTTTCTCTCTTAAACTATGAAACCTCTCCTAGTCTTGGGACATAATTGAAGTATCACATACTGTCATTAAATCCCATGATGGGAGGTAAAACCACCCAACCTGTAGGAGAAATGGGTTTAAATTTTCAAAAATGTTCTAGACTGGAAATAAGCAAGAATTTCATAACAAAGAAAATTAACAAACACAATCAGCAATAAATAGCCCCCCTTTACATAAGAATCACATCCTCTAGAAATGTTTATAATTTTGCATGAAGATATATATACAAGGGTCTTAAATACAGTTGAATTCTTGTCTTGTGAATTCAAGGAATGAAATCCACAGACACAAAGGTGAGAGTGAAGTAACAGGATGTATTAGAGTAATAAAGAAAGAATGCAGAGCCCCAGAGGGGAGGGGCCCCAGGAGAAGGAATCCAATGAGTATCTGTTGTCTAGGGATTTTTAAAGGCATATCTGATGTCTCATCACAGGTCATTGGTGGGGTGAGGGATGCTAGCATGAATCAGTCAAACTCCTTTATTAACATAATTAAGAGGATAGGTCTCACCCGATGGTTTTTGACACATCTTTAAGAAAGGAAGCATGTTGGGTAGGGATCCACTTGTGGTCAGCTGTTGCTAGGGGTAAGGGCAAGAGTAATTCAGGAAGGGCTGCTATGGTTGCAGCCGTGAGGAACAGAACCAGGTATTCCAGGTGGAAGAAGGCCTTGTGGTTAACACTGGCAGGGAACAGTGAGTCCCTGGATGTCTTTCAGTCGTGGTGTCTCCTTTCAGGTTGGCATGATGTCCCACTCTCCTCCTGTCCTTCTCCCAGGTCCTTAGCCTGGCTACCTATGGGAGATCTATCTTCCTGCCTCATTAGGGCTGATGGGTGAGTGCTGGGGAGCTAGGAGAAGCCCCATCTATATCCACTGACACAAGTGTACCCCAATTGTATTCCTGCCTGGGCACAATTCAAGTTGTCTAATTTACTCCTCCTTCCTCATTAACTATTCCACATTCTTCTTATTTTTCCCTCATTTTACTCTCATAGTGTTCTTGTACACTGAAGAAGTTTTGAATAAGAGGACCTTGAGGGAAAGACTAATGGAGAGAAATAAGAGTTGTGAAATTAGTAGAGTAGGAGGTGAACCTCTTCCTGTTTTCTGGTTTTTCTCATTGTAACAAAGAAAATAAGGTACATTACCCCCAAGAATTTTCATCCCCTAGAATGGAGTGGGAAGAGAGAAAGGCTAATGAGGACACCTACGGTCAGGTTTCTCAACCACCTTCCTGGCAGGTGTGTGCCTTTTTGCCCCAAATGGCTCATTCTCAGTCTTCCCAACATGTTTATTACTTCTATAGTAGAAACCAAGACAGGGGACTTTCAGGGCTGACACTGAATGGGTGAATGTGCTCAGGGAGAGAGGGTGGGATGTAACCCTGGAAAACTGGAGCCCATGCTTGCTCAAAAATACTAAAAGAATGCTCATGGAGGCAACAATAAAGTCATTAGCACACTCAGAGAGGGAGCACGGAAATCCGTCTTAGCCTTGGGACTCAACGATGAGAGTCATTGTGTCATAGAGAGGCAGAGGAGCCTAGAGGTCATCATCCAGAGGACCCCCAGTCCAGGTGCCCACCATCCCCTGGAACCCATTCTACAGATGAGAACATGAAGGCTTCACACCTAGGTCTCCAGACTTGCAGACTGCTTGCTTGACTTCCCCTGAGCAAGTGCACAGTTGTATCCATTAATTGGGGGCCAATGATCCTTTACATGTATCAGTAAAGTTTCCAAATCCGGTTCCTTGGAAACATCAGTACAGTGAATAAAACTGTGAGGCACTACATCACTTTGTTTATTGCTTTTTTTCACAGCTCATACTGGCATCTGTTCAGCCCAGGGTTATTTAAGGCCTAATGTTCATCGCACTGGAGTATACAGCAAAATGAATGGGGTCTCAGCTAATTAAATGCTGGCGTAAAGCTGCGGTGTCTAAAAAAAAATCTCAAAATCCATCCACTGGCCTGTCCTACAGCCAAGAGCTGCTGCTGTTATATGACACAATAAAAGAGTTGCTATGTAAATTTTAAATATTTTATTGAGCATAAATAATTAGAAGATCCAGCCTTTTTCTAAGGCAGAAATATCTAACAGCTAATGTGCAGAAAGCATTGCAGATGTTCACAAACTACAGAAATGTCAATTTGCTTTTAAGTTCTTTTTAAACAATTTTTTGCTCTACAGAAGTGAACATTTATAACTGTGAATAAGTCGTTTGTGGTTTGGGCAAATGTTTTGGAATATTCAATAAAGCATTCATATAAATATTCAGTTATGGAGATAATTTGATTTAAATAGATGGTACTTTCAATAAATAAACATTGTTCAACATGAATAAGCATTTTAAACAACCAGCAAGCAGCAAAAGCCAGCTGAAGTTTCATGCAAATCTTTGGAAAACATTTTGTTTAGCAGTTCTTATATATACTACACATTGTTGACGATTCTTTCATGCTCTTTATTACAAGCAACATCTGCATGAAAGCAGTACCTTTTCTTAAGAGAAGTCATCCATATACACCACCACCCTTTTATTACAATCTTTCCTTCCTTGCAGCCCTTTACCATGTGACACTGTGGTGCCCAAGGATCTAAAAACAACCACAGAACCAGACTACCAAGGCTCAGACACTCTGCCATTTACAACTCTGTTCCCTGGACCAGTTTAATCTTATTTAGCCTCAATGTCATCATCTGTGAAAGGGCAATCATAATACCCTCCTCATAGGAATGAGGGTTAAATAAGATCATGTGAGTAGAGGGCTTGGAAAATATTCTATAAACTTACCTGTTATCACTTTATACGATTTTGAATAAAATGAATATGCCATCTGAATCATTTAAAACAGACTTGGACATCCATTATTTTATCCTTTAATGACTTTCATACCCTGCTCATAGGAATGCAGACTGGCATAACATTCTTGGAGAGTAAGGTGGCTATAGCTATCAAAATTGGAAATGTACAGTTCCTTTGATCCAGCAACTGTGCTCCTGGGAATTTACCTATCACTAGCTAGTTGACAAATGTGTTCCTAAATCAATGTCCCAGGACGTTCACTGCTGCATTTTTGTAATAGAAAATAAAAGGACAACTTAAATGTTCATCAATAAATGACTAAGTAAATTACCATAAACTTCCATGTCTGGGACTTGTCACGATAGAAATTTTGCCATTGTACATTTTGGTTATTGGATTATCATCTTTCTTCACTGTGAAGAAAGAACACCTGCCCACCCCACCAAATGCCCTTCTGGATGGAGGGAGCCCAGGTGATAGCTCTTATCTGATGGCCCTTCTCTGCCTCTTCTGCATGCAAGCCAAGGAAGGTAGAGGACTTGTGTGATCCATGAATTGAAGAAGAATAGCTGGATATATTCTGCTCAGTAAATCCCTTTTACTTCTTGGGAGAGAGTATCCCACAGGAATCAGGAGCTCTTTCTTCTTGCCAGTATCTTCACCAGGCAGTTCCCCATCTGTTCTGTAATCAGCCTTACCTGTGGCTGAGTGGGTACAGCAACCCAAATCCAGATGTGAGTCCGCATGGCTTGCACATAGCTGTATCTTTGAACTCAGCCTTTAGCAGCAATAGAGGTAATGATGGCGATGGTCTCTGTCTATCATTCCTCTTGTATTTTTCATTTGATCAAAACTTGGACAAGGACAAGGGATGCTCTTAAAGGGCCCCTCATGAAGGCTACCACTTGCTCCACAAATATAAATTCCTTGAAGACAAGAATTATATCTGCCTTGTTCACCAGTGTATCCTCAGAACAGAACCTGGGCCAGCAAAATGCATAAGTAAATCATGCAAATAGCATCATTTTAAAGTGTGTAATGGTTCTGTGTGTGATGACATAAGTGTGATTTCCTTTAGAAAGATGAAGTAGGAAAGAAGGTAGCCTTTTCAGTTATTGGGAATTATAAGCAATTTTGTTTTCTTCTTTATGCTATGTTAAAATAAATATTTTAAGAGAATCCTCATTAGAAAGAAAAGGAAGGAAGAAAGGCTCATGGCAAGACTTTTTTCTACTCTTTTATTGGTGCATTATAGTTATACATAATGATGGGGTTTGTTGTTACATATTCATATATGCTCACACTGTAACAATATAATTTGGCCAATATCCCTCCTGAGTACTTCCCCCCACACACACACACACCCATCCTCCCACCCACTGTTTTTTACTGATCATCTTTTGATTTTTTCTTCTTTTACTTTTCCAGTTTTTATTCATTCCATGGGAATTATTTATTATCTTAGAGGTAAAAGATGTGTTTTTGTACCTCCTTTTCTGTCCCTCTTTTCTCTCCTGTCCTTCCTCCCCTCTCACCTTCTCTTTCCTCTACTCTACTAGACTTCCTTTAGCTTCTCTATTAATTTTTATTTGAATGGTTCTTTATGTAATCTTATCGTTCCCTCCCCCTTTCCTTTATTTTACTCTAGCTTCCTAGTGTGAGAGAAAACATTTGACCTTTGGGTTTCTGAGTTTGGCTAATTTCACTTAGCATGCCATTCTCCGTTTCCATCCATTTACCAGCAAAGGCCATAATTTAATTCTTTTTAATATCTGAATAGAACTCCATTGTGTATATATATATATATATATATATATATATATATATATATATATATATATATGCTGTAATTTCTTGATCCATTCATCTAATGATGGCATCTGGGTTGATTCCATAATTTGGCTATTGTGAACTGTGCTGCTATAACATTGATGTGATTGTGTCGCTGTAATATGCCAATTTTAGGTCTCTTGGGAAAATGCCCAGAAGTAGGATAGCTGGGTCATACAGTGGTTCCATCCCTAGTTTTTTGAGGAATCTCCATATTGCCTTCCAGAGTGGTTGTACTAGACTGCAGTCCCACCAATGATGTACAGATGTTCTTCTCTCCCCACAACTTCGCCAGCATTTATTGTGGTTTGTATTCATGATCTTTGCCATTTTTACTGGAGTGAGATGAATCTTAATGCAGTTTTGATTTGCGTTTCTGATTGCTAGAGATGTTGAAAATTTTTTCATGTATTTACTCGTCTTTTGTGTTTCTTCTATTGAGAAGTTTCTGTTTAGTTCTTTTTCCATAGCAAGTCTTTTCAATGAATAATCATTCATAAGTCAGGGTTTTTGGTTAAAAGGGGATAAAAAACACTGCATTGAACAAAGAAGGAATGTATCTGAAGGCATCAAACAGCTCACAAAGTAGATGGGAAAGCTGGGGAGCCAGCTAAAACCCAGGCAGGGTGGAGGCAGCCATGAGAGCCACCAGCATTATGATTCCACTGTAACTTAGCATGGTGACCACACCACCTATGATGCTGCCACAGATGGCCACCCTGGATGCTCCCACACAGCCATGTATCCTTAACTTTCTGATCCTCCTCACAACCTCAAGGTTCAAAGTTCAGGACAGGAACATCCAGTCAGCCCAGTGAGGACACCTGCACAAGCAGAGGGTTTAACCTTAGGTGGGATGAGGAACAACTCACAGCTCATTTCCTGCAACAAGAGAGTAAGTAGGTAGTTTGGGTCCAGATGCTGGCAGGGACGTGGATTTGGATGGGGAGAGAAGGAATCTCTGATCACCTGCTTCTGTTTTCTAAGTGAATTATGACAGAGGACTATTGGCTAAGGGACAAATGAGAAAACAGTATTAGAGATTTGAGAAAAGAAAAAGTCTGAAATAGCACTTCTGAAGGGTAGTGTTCACATTGTCTACTGCTACATAATAAATCATCCCAAAACAATGACTTGGGAAAATAACAATCACTCATTTTGCACATGAATCTTGGGGTCAAGTATGACATAGCTGGGTAGTACTAACTCAGGGTCCCTCTTAAGATTATACTCAGATGGTGGGTTGGACTGGGGTCATCCTGAATGAATATTCACACACAGTTCTGGCTCCTGAGCTGGGAAGGTAATAGCTGATACTCCTCAGGGATATCTCAGTAATTGTTTATTTTTATTTATTTGTTTTTGTGTATATATACATATATAATATACATATGCATACATTTGTATAAATGAATATAGATAAATAATTTGTGTTTGTACAATATGTATGCATATTCATATGGCAGCTGCAGGTTTCAATCATCCCAAGAGAAAACAGCAGAATCTTATGGTCTTTTCTAAACTGGCCTCAGAAGTCACATGGTGTCCATTCTGCTGTGCTCTAGCCATGGAAGACTAGGAAACAAAGTCCCATCCAGACTCAAGGGAAGAGAATGTAAATCCGATCACTTAATTGGAGCAATATCAGAGAACTCACAGAGATATTTCTAAACCACTACAAGTAGAAAAAACAAAAATATTAAATGATAGTAAAGTACAGTGCTCCATTGGGGGTTCACTTGGGATAAGTGGTCACGCATTAAAGTGAACTGGTTGGGGGAATTCTATTTTTGCTTGTTGACTTTGGGCTGCTTGGGCCCATGTCCAGGAGGGCGGACAGCCCATTTTCCATGGATTTGTCTGCCCTTCTCATCTCTATGAAGAGGTAAACACTAGGAGGGAAGGACCCTTATCTGTCTGATTTATGGCTAAATCTTGGAGATTAGATCTAATCCTCCTACAAAAGGGTTCCTTGATACAAGTGTTGTGGTTGAACCCAGTTCTTTTCCGCAGCTTTGGATTCAGCTGTTCTTTTCAATCAGGATGCCTCCCTGCCTCCCTGTCACCAACTTCTCTGTAAGACTTTGTACAGATCACTTGACTGCTCAGAGCTTTAGCCTTCACACCTATAAAATGAAGATTTTTATGATCCTTAAGGTCTCTTTCAGGTGTAAAACTCATATCTTGCTATCTTACCCTACTCATTTGATGACTTCCCACAATGATGTCGAAATACTTCAGCTCTGATGAAGGCACCAGCACCAGTGCCCTCAGGTGTTAACCTCACAACTGATCCATTTAAGTTGCAGCCCCTGGAAACACTGAATCTAAAAGCAAAGTCTCCTATAACCAATAAATCCTTGTTGGATTTGAGCATGAGGCCACAGGAAGAGAAGTATTGATGGTGGAGCTGTAAAAGACCAAAACAAGGACAGATTTAGCCCATTCATTGCCCTCTCTAGTGTTCACATCCTTTCTTAGGCATCACCCAGCCCAGACAGATGAATATTCTTTTTTATCTTTCCACATACATCAATCCCTTGTTTTCCTGAATCATCTTTGTTGCTTTTCTCTGAATCTTCCCCACTCTGTCTCTGCTGTTCCAATACTTAACGTAAGGGCCGTCCAGAGGGTAGGAGGTGGAGGTGCCACAGCCATGGAAGAGTTCAGAACAACAGAAACAAATAACACTTAATAATACAGGGATACTGACAGAGCATTTCATGTGCCCTAAAGCCTGCGGCACACCCTGGAGTCGGATGTGCAAAGCTGGCAACTGCCTGTGAGCAAGATTTAGTGGCCTGAAGTAAGGTCGCCGTCTCAAAATGGCTATCTGGGGTTCAAATGTCATCTCCATCTCTAACTCAATGTGTATGTGACTTTGGATATGTTATTACCTAACCATTCCATTCCTCGGTCTCCTCTAAACAATGAGGATGAAGCCGGGTAAGGTGGTGCATACCTATAATCCTGGCAACTCAGGAGGCTGAGGCAGGAGATTCACAGGCTCAGGGAAAGCCTGGGGAACTTGGCGAGACCTTGTCTTAAAATAAAATATAGAAAGGTCTGGGACTATAATGCACCAATTTTTAAAATGCAGAAGAAAAAAATAAATTTTTTAAATTAAAAAATTAAAAAAAAAAGTCTAGGGACATAGCTCAGTGGTAAAGTGTCCTTGGATTCAATGCCTACTGAAGAAAAAAAAAGGATGATAAAACACAGGATTGTTGTGAGGATTAAAGGCAATAATACATACAAAGTGCTTTGCACAGTACTTAGCACTCAGTAAATTTAATATATTATCTATTGTCTGCCATGGTGCCTGAAATTCTACCATTACTCCTTGGGATTAAAACAGGAGATCTGGCCTTGCATATTCCTAGGAAAGAAATCCAGTTATGCTTCTGCCTCTTTCTGTAACTGACCCTGCCTTTATAATCCATCCAATGTCCAATTATTCTACCATCAACTTCATCCCTTTTGTCTCCTTCTTGTGATTAAAATCTATCTCCTAAAATCTAAACCAGTGAATGGAGTTCTGCCAAAACTATAGTTAGCCACTCAATAAATAGTAATTGATTGACTGACCAGCTACTTTCTACCTGTCCTCCTGATGCCAGTCTAGAATGGGGCCCCCTGTACACCACCTGCTGTGTTCTCTCCACCTGCACAGAGTCTGCTTTTTCACTGTCTGAATTCTCCTGTCATCCTCCCTGAACAGATATGTCCAAAATATCACCCAAATCACTACTTGCTTCCATGGTCTTGGTTGAGTAAACAAGATCATTAAATCTCTAGGGGCTCTTCTCCAGAACACACATTCCATAATCCCCTGCTATAAAACTCTACCTCTTCAGGGCCAGATAGGGATCCATTTGGTGCATTTATTGACATGTACCTCCACTTTCTACCCTGCCATCTGTAGCTCTCCATGAGTATTCAAATAAGAGCTCCTGCACTCTGCCCCAGTGCCCAGAACGCTGGCCAAGTACAGAAAAGTTGGGACAATGACAGAAGGGATCAAGCTATTAGACAAAATTGTTCACAACAATAGGGAAGTGTAACACAAGGCTGGAAAAGTAGGGTGGGACCTGACCAAGGAGGCTTGAAGGAGACAGGCAAGTCTAATGGGAGACTGGCATGATAAAGCTGGTGCTTCAGAAGGGGACTCCAACCAACACACTCAGGTTGGGATGAAAAGAATCTAAAAGTGAGAAGATCATTGAGGGCAGCCCAGACCCCTCTGAAAGTCAGCAGGGCCATAATCGCTTCCTAATTTCAATACAGCTATTGTTGCTGGAACTGCAATGTCCACAATGATGGGGTCTATCAGCCTTTCAGGTGTTCTTCCAAGACTTGTATGTCCAAATCATCCAGACGGATTTTTAGCAGAGGACCGCCAAGCCAGTGATATGATCTGTCCTGAAGGTGACATGGTTTTAGGTACCTAGGTTATTATTGTGGGATCTGAATGGAGACCTTTCAGTAATGACAGAGTAAAAAAAAGTTCCATCTCAAGTTGGAGATTCTCAGAATCCTCTTTTGAGTGACAGATATTTGTCTACCATGATTGGCAAGGATACAGGAACTTTTTGATAAGTTTGATAAGTTTTGATAAGTTTGGCAAATCTAAGTACCAGAATCAGTAAACAATGAGTAGTTGTGATGGAGCATCAATGAACCCATTCAAGGAAATCACTACTGTGGCAGAATCAACCTCCCTCAAAATATAGTTGATTAAATAGTAATTTATTCAAGCAAGTTAGAAACAGAAGAGCCTGAAGGGAAGAGCTAATGATGCTAGAGCTTCTGCTTTCCTTTATACTGCCTGTAGTCAAGAACAGGTTCCTACAATGTTCAAAGCAAATTCAGATGGCTGTTACACATACCCTGATCTGTGTGGCTGTGGCAGCTGTTTACAAGACGTCACAATTGTCAGCCAAGAAAAGGACCCAAAAAGAAATTGGAGAGGTTTATGGTGCTGCTAATGTTACAATCAGAGCTTCTTATAGACATCTATCCTTGAGCCCCAGAGCTGTGTCCTATAGACCTCAATTTGACAGCCCAGTGGATTAACCACCACAGCTATAAATTGAGGCAGCTAATAACAAATCCATGTATATGGAACTTTGACTATTAACATATCCTACACAAAGTTCTGGGCTGAGTCTGCAATGAGGAAAAGACATGGTACGCATTCCAAGGCTAAATACTACTGCTTGGCATTCCGTGTACATATGCTAGTGAAACATATTTAATGATTTAAATGTATTACTGAATTTGCTTTATTTTGTAATGATCTAGAAAACTATTTTGGAAAATATTTGAAATTATGTGAATCTTTAATAAAACAGTTTTCCAAATCAAAGTTTTTATTATAATTTCATGTCATAGGCAATTTATAATGCATAATTATAATGTATATTATTGTGGTTAATACAGATGGTAGAGGTTTTTGTTTTCCATTATTTTTCATATGTATTC
>PVKS010045519.1:0-13746 GCA_004027875.1 Aplodontia rufa
AGTCTTTCAGAGCTTAAAATATGTATTCCAGGTCCTCCTTGATTTTAGGGTCTGAGATAAGAAGGCAAAAGTGAGCCTTATGCCTCTAAATATGACCTGACATTTTTGTCTCATGGCTGTTAATATTCTTTTCAAATTTTCTATGTTAGATATTTTGATTATGATGTGACTTAGACAGTTTTTTTGTATATTCTCTATGTTATGTTCTATATATTTCTGGCATGTGGTTGTCTAGCTCATTTCTAAGGTAAGGAAACATTTTGCTGTTATCTCAGTGAAGTGGCTCTTAATGTTTTTATCCTGTATCTCCATGTTCTCTTCTACCCCAGTGACAACATCTCTTGATGTTGTCCCAGGGGTGTAGAATATTCTGATCATGATCCATCCCCTTGATTACATACTGAGTATTCAAGTTCATATACCATCTTCAAGGTCTGAAGTTCTGCCTTCAAGCCCTGAAATTCTATTTCCTTTGTAATCTATTCTGTTGGTGATACTTTTAAGTAGACTTTTAATTTTGGGTCATTGTATTTTTTATTTTTGTAAGAGTTCTGATTGACTTATTTCAATATCTTTATTTCTTTAATGAAACAATCTTTCACCTTCTGTATTTCCTCTCTTAATCTATCCCTTAGATCTTCTTTTAGTTTACTGAATATTTAAATAATCAGTATTTTATAGTTTTTCTCTGGAGTTTTTCCAACTTTCATTTCCATGGGTTCCTTTTGTTATTGAATTATAAATTTTGACGGGATTCGTTTGCCTGTTTCTTCATGTTGTCATTGATCTTGGACTTTTGCATCAGTTGTGTAATCCTCCTCTTTCTCTTTTAGAAGTGTGTCCTTTGGGGTGTAGCTTTATTATTATTATTATTATTATTTTAGTGTTCTAATCTAATAACTTTTCTTTGGTTTTGCTTTATAAGTAGATAATGAGGAGTGGGATCTGAGGTTCCCCTCTAGCTGTTCCTACTTGGGGTCTGGTTATTTATTTGGGATTTTTAATCTCCCCAATTCTATGTGTTGGAGTACTGTTGAGGCTCAAGTAGGGCAAGTTGTGCGTGGAGTGAGGTTTGCTGTTACTTGGCTAAAATATGAGTGCTGCTCAATAGCAAGGTCTTTACTCTGTGACTTAAAGTGTGCCAATCACTTTTAAGACCTTCATAGGGGAGGAGGAAAACCAGGAATAGTATAAATGTAGCAACAGATGTACAGACTTAAATTAAATGTCCACTATCTAATTTGACACCTATAATACTAATTACACCAATATAGGAATGGTAGTAGCAAGAGTTAGTACCAGGATCAACAGGGTCTATCATGTCACCCACTGTACTAATAATAACAAAAGCATGAGTGGGGTAGGAATTACATAAATCATATAATTCTATCAGATAATGAAATTATAATTTTTAAGTGAATAGAAGATATGGTAGGAAGGCAAGTGAAAGTTTGGAATATTTAAAAAGTGAACAGAGGATAGGCAAGAGATATATAGCAGATAATTGCCATAAAGGAGTAAGAAATAACTAAAAATAATAAAGAAAGAGAGTAAGAGAATAGGAAAATTTGGCTATTAGTGGAGGAGGAGAGCAAAGAGGGGTAATAAAGAGTCAAAAAAAAAGCAAAGTAAAAGCAAGTAAATATAAAATCTAAACCATGTAAAATTTTACTCAACCAAAATCAAACCAAGGTTAAATAATAAATTGGTGAAAAGAGATAAAGAAAAAGTATGTTATATTATAATATATATATATATATATATATGTTCATGAGAACACAAACACATACCTATGAACAATCATACAGGATGGAAAAAAGTAAGTAATAATAATAACAAAATAAAAATAAAAACTAAGATTAAAATAGTAAAATTAAAATAAAAAGGAAAAGGGGGAATCAGGATAAAAATTCTTAATAAGCAATAAGGGTCTCTTTTACATTGATGTAGTCACAACCGTTGGCAAGGATAGAAGGTCATTATTTGTGCTCTTGTGCCTTTCCTTGTATCTACTTTCGGGCTCTGTAACTGTGAGTCAAGGGCTGGGGTCAGTAAGTCCCAGCTATTTTTGTTCTTCACCAGGCTGCCATCCCTAGAGGTGGCCAAAAGCTGGTTGTAGCAGCTCTAAGCTTCCTATCTCCCAGGACAGAATGGGAGAAACGGGAGTGTCACCAAGTGTACTGGTGACAGGGGCTGGTGCAGAGTTCTGACATTTGTCTCTGGGATTTGGTCTTGGCTGACTTTTTGAACTCTCAGGTGAGTGTTTGAGATTTGATCCACACCCCCTATTGATGGGGAGATGCCAATCTCTGTTGGAAGCTGAGTCTCATGGGACCTCATGAAAATTCCACTACTAGGACAAGGGGTCTATGCCTTGAAAGAATTCACATACTCATGATCCTGGATGTGGATTATCTGTCATCAGACCTGGAGCACTGATGTGCCTGTCTGACAGGTTAACTGGCATCTTCCTGATGCTTCTAACTGAATGCCCCCAATAAAGGGAGCTTTCTATCCTCAGTGTCCCCAGCCTGGGTCTCCCCAGTCACAGTCCTCTCTGCATCTCTTTCAATAGCGCTGGTCCAGGCACACTTTGGACCCCACAAGAGTGACTGCTGGGTCAGTCTGACGACTTCTGAGTTCCCAGTCTCCTGCCTCTGGTCTGCCTGGCCATTTAAAAATGGTTCCTGCCTTCAGAACTCTGGTCTCCTGGATTCCCTGCTCCTTGGTCCAGTAACTAATTGCTTTTCACTCAACAACTTCTTCCATCGACTCTGGGTCCATTAAGATGAGCCTCCCCCTCTATTCCACAGGTTGTTCCAGGCCTGTTTCAGCCACGGTCTTGTCCTCCCTCCTCCCCTCTGCAGTGGGCTGGTGGTGCTGGAGCCCCTGCTGCTGCCAGTCACGCTGGTGTGTTCTGAATGTATTCATTTATTCAGTCTTTCTTTCTTTCTTTCTTTCTTTCTTTTTTTTTTTTTTGTACCAGGGATTGAACACAGAGGTGCTTAATCACTGAGATTTGTGCCTAGTCTTTAAAAATAAATAATAAATAGATTAATTAATTAAAAACTAGAGACAGGGTCTTGTTAATTTTCTTAAGGTCTTGCTAAGCTGCTAGCTGGCTTTAAACTTGTGATCCTCCTGCTTCAGCCTCCTGAGTTGCTGGGATTATAGGCATGAACCACCAGGCCTGGCTTCAATTGTATTATTTCTTTTTTTTTCCTTTTCTTTTTCTCTTTCTCATTCCCCTATCTTTCTTGTTCTCCTTCTAAAAATAGAGAGGGTGTGTGTGAGAGAGAAAGAGAGAATCAATTTTGTTTGTGTTTTCATCTGACCTTTGTTTCAACACTTAGTAGTGCATATGGTGCTGGGGTTTGAACCCAGGTCCTTGCACAGGCCAGGCAAGCACTTTAACCACTGAGCCACTGCTCCAATCCCATATTATTTCTCATATAATGTTTAAAGTTTCTGACTTTCTGTGTCTCTGTGATTATTTTTTTGTCTAGCTTTGAATTGTGGTGAATTCTCATAGTCACTCAACTTGCTGAGAAGCAGACTTCCTGCTTTTTAAATCTTGAGCTCAGGAACTTCTGGGAGTGTGTCTTTCCTCTAACTCGCCTTCTTCTCCTAACACTTTATTTTTTAAACAGGGATTGGAGTTCATTTCATGCATAAAATCATTTAATAATTGCTGGAAGATATTTTGAAATCGTTCATATTAAGGATTTTTCATATGGAATTTGTGCATAGATTTTAACTGAATCTCAAAAAATTAATATTAGTACACTAACTGAGTAAGAACTTGTCATTTGTGTCTGAAGTCAGTTCAGAAGTACTCTGAGGGCCTGGTTTCTAGCACAGAGGAGGGGGTGTCTTTGAGAAGTCCCCCTCTGACTGGGTTCAGCTGCCAGTGAATCTTAAGACTTTTACATCTCAGGCTCCTTTTTTTACCCCTAATTTATACCAAATTAAGACCCTTGACCCTGATGGTGATTATGGGAAGAGGGATTATTTACTGCTAAAAATTGATCAGGATGAAGTTTTCTCTGCATGCCGTGTCTTTCTTTGCTCCTTCCCTAATCCTTTCTTCTGGAAGAAAGCACTCTCCAGCTGGACATTTCAGGCTTCTGAGATGGCACAGCATGGAGACTGTGGATGGAGTGAGAAGATCTCTCGTCACAGTCAATATTAGATGTCAAGTTCTCTGAAACCCAGTCCCGTTATTGATCAGGGCTGGTGGTTACAGGTAAGGAATTTATGATCATTGCTCACTTTCAAATATCATAGGTGGAGAAGAGGTCCGGATGATTTCAGAATTAGATGTGGTGTAGCATGAGTGGAAGGGAGGAATCATTCTTTTATTATTTATTCATTTTTTGAATCAAGAGACAGTAAGAAAAAAGAGAGAGGGAGAGAATCAATTTTATTTAGTTCTTTATGTGGCTTTCACTGACTTTGTTATATACGTGGTACTGGGGTTTGAATCCGCATCCTCCCACATGCCAGGCAAGCCTCATAACCACTGAACTATGGCTCCAGCCCTGGAGGAGTTATTCTTTAAAATTTTTTCTGACGCTTCATTTATAAAATTTCCTGTTTCTATTGTATCGGTAACAGATTTCTTTCAAATATATTTATAAAAGTTCTTTCAAATACAATGACATTTGATAACAGCAAAGTAAACTGTGTACCATATGTGAAGCATGAACGTTTTCTAAGACCAGCTCTTCCATCTAAGTACCAACCAGCTCTGATCATGCTTAGCTTCTGAAATCAGATGAGAGAGATTGGGCACATTCAGAGTGGTATGTCTGTAGAGTATAATAGCTTTTTCCTAATAGTAGCAAATAAATTGGATATGAGGGGTGTGACTTCTTGTCTTTGCTTTATTTTATGATGCTATGGATGGAATCCAGGACTGTGTGTGTGCTAAACAAGTGCTCTGTCATTGAGATACCCCATCCCTAATTTTTCCTTTTTAAAAGGAAATTTAATTTTAAAAAATTGCTATGAATTTATTCTATCCCACAGCATATTCCTCCATCTTTTTTTTTTTTTTTATTCCTCCATCTTTTGAGAAAGCCATTATTGTACTGGGTCCTCAGAGCACAGAGCTGGATCCAGGCTTTGGCAGTCCTTTAGTTAATTGGCTCATCTTCCATTCTCTGACTTGTACTGCGTTCAGACCCCAACCACCTTGTCTCTTAGTGCTACTGGAGAGAGTGAGGCTCGCTTTACAGACACTTGTCTCTTACATCCATGTCACCTCCCATCGATTTTGAGATAAGAAAGTGACCCAAACAGATATGTCCACAGTGATCTTCTGGACATTCTAAGACTTTCAGACAGGGAATATATGTTGTACTTCAGTGTTTGTGTGACCTACACTGTGTCTCAGATGCTATACTAGGTATTGCAAATGCAAAGATATGGAAACCTTGCTCTAGCTTGGGTGTTTGTGTTCCAGTTGAGGACATAGAAACAGGTTTGTGGGATTACATGAGGTGATGCAAGCTATGACAGAAGCCAGGGAGGGTTCTGCTCCAGCATGTGTGCCAGGTCAGGGGTGCTTCTAGTGGAGGGGCCATTCCAAGACGAACTCTAAAGGCTGAGGAGGAATTTACAAGGCAGAGAAGAAAGCCATTTCAGAGAGAGGAGATGGCATGTGTCATAGCGTGTTCAGAAAAACATAAGGACTATGCTGGACTGGGCAAGGACAGCTGGAGATAGATTTAAAAGAAGTTTGGATGTAGAATTGGTAAAATTTGCTATTCATCTGAATATAAGAGTTGACCAAAGAACATTGCCAGGGGTGATCCCGAGGTGTGGACTTCTAAGTTAGTTAATGCAGACAAGGAATATTTTGCTCTGAATATACTGAGTGCTTGGGGGTGTTTGTCAACTTACATGATGGTGTTATCTAGGATGCCAAAATTCTACTGTGAGTTTTAGGAATGTGGGACATGGCTGCTAATAGGGACTGGACTGCTTCACACAGTGATGGGCCCCAACCATATAGCAGGCACCAGACACAGCATCTAAGCATACACTTGAGTCCAAGATGTGTTGACAAACACATTGATTCTACATTAATTTTAGATTTTTAAAGATGCACTCTTTGCTGTAGGAATTATCATATTAAGGGCAAATCTGAGAGATGAAAAATTATAGTATATTTATTCTTCCTTGTTAAGTATCCTTTAAATTGAAGAAGGGAATTTACATTAAAGCTCTTTAGAAGGAAGCAAAATAGAGTAATCAAAATGTTTCAGGGCAGACTTGACACACGCTCCTGCATTTTTTTTTCTTAACCCAGTATTTTTAGAAAACCTCAAAGGATTAAAAAAGTGGGGAGAGTGTAATTTGGGGACAGTGGTAATTGATGATTTCCCTGATTGTTGAAAGATAAAAAAGAGTCACTTCCAGACTTACAGAAGACAGAGATATCCTCGTTAGCTGCGTGGGCCTTGATGTATTCACGCTCCCCACCTTTCAGATGGAGTTTCTATTTGTTAAAGATTCTGGTGTCAAGATTCCGATCTTCCTGTGCTTCAGGCAGGTGTACCCGGGACCTCTGTGATTCTAATGATATGCTGCTGTTTGATCAGAGGTGTATTCATTCAACTTGCAAAAGACATCAGGCCGTGCACTTACGGTATGTGTTGGGTGTGTGTTTTTTATGTCAACGCAATGTTTATAAAAAAAAAAAAAACCACCAAGAGTGTTTTCAGGTTTCAGACCTCCATGATGCACTTATCCTATGATTTTTTTTAATTTTAATTTTTTTATTAGATGAATATGGAGCTACAACTGAGGGGGATTCATTGTCAAACCATTAAGAACAAATGTATATTTGCATAGTTATCCAAGGCTAATGCTATGTCATGGATGCCCCCCTTGGGTTCCCCATGATTCTATGTTTCCCCTAGCAGAACCCCTGTGTTAAATGGATATCCATGGAGGTCAGAGATCTCCTCTTGAGATGATTCCCCCATATTCCCTCCCTCCATGATTCTTTTTAAAAGTCCATGTTCTGCAATTAGATAATTTGATTAGAAAGTCTCCAGCTGTTATTAGCTTTTATAAATTTCTTTTTTAAGATTGAGGGACAGTGAGAGAGAGAGGAGAGAGAGAGAAACAGTTTAATTTAGTTTTTCATGTGGCTTTCGCTGATCTGAGACTTCGTTGTGTACGTGGTGCTGGGGTTTGAACCCACATCCTTGGGCATGACAGGTACGCACTGTAACCACTATGCCACCGCTCCAGCCCCTATTGTTAGTTTTTGTCTGTTGGATTTGCATGTCTTCAGGTACTTGATAAAAATTATACTACACCAAGAAAACTGATTTTAAAAGCACAGAGTGCATTATATGTATGTCGGGTGATTTCAGGTTTTCCAAACTGTTCAGAGATTCTATTTGCGTGCCAAAATTTCGAACTAAAACTTAGAAAAATGCTTCCCTGACGTGAGGTTCACTTCGCTGGGACAGAAGACGGGTTTAAGGATTCCAGTTTGCCCACTGGATGGCCCAAGTGTTTATTCAGCTGAGGCTTGGAGGAAAGCCACCACATCAATGTCACCGTCACCCAGCACATGTGAGGAAAATGCACGTGACACACAGCAAATTAGGTGTCCTGCTCTGAGAAGGGCGGAGTGGGATTGAGCTGCCACTTTGAGCCACGCTCTTTTACTGTCAGCTGTGGCTCTGAGAAAGGCATTAGAGATTCTTGTCACAGATGTGTCTTTCATAAACTGTTGTGGGACAATGACATTGTGCAAAGTGGTTCACTACTCTTCTTTCTTCTCTTGGTGAAACAAAGTGCCCTCCCGGTCCTCCCCAAAGGGACTTCAGGAATGCTCTCCACGGCCGCCACAATAGCACTGGGGCTCGTGACATTTGCAAAGTTGATTTTAGAACTTTGTTGGCAAATGCAGTGTGCGGAGGTGTTTCTTCAGCATCTGTGTCACTGAGGATGTTTGGTAAGCCCCGTTAGGGAGGAGGAGGGTGGAAACCGCCTCTGTATTTAAAACCAAAATGTAAAACTCTTTGCATCACTTATTTAATGGCTCACAATCTGGTAATCTTTTTGGAATAGTTGTAGTCCATGCAGATGACTAAATTATGAGAAGTTAAAAATTCTTTCCAGCACCGTCACCGTAGTTTTAAAGATAATGAACTTTCAGAACAGCGATAATATTTGTGTGAAAAAAAAAATACCTGATAGAATCTTCACTAATTTTAAAATTAAGGGACAAGAACTGCTTACCCACTCGGAATTTGTATTTATTATTTCTGTTGGTTGTCATGTTCACTGAGAATTTGGTGAGTAAATGCAAGGAGTTTGTACCTAAGTATTTTTCTGCTGAACAAAAATGCAGTTTCTATATCAACAGCAACCTCACGTGGGATCTAAGAGATGGAAGGAATACTTTATAAAAGCATGCTCTTCGTGTTTCATATTAATTTTCCAATGTACTGGTCAGAAAATTTTCCTCTGATGCTATGTGGATATTCAGGGTTGAACTATTCATTAAAGGTGTCCCCCCCCTTAAATGTTCCAAAATGCCTACAGAAGTTTTTTCTTTCTTTTTTTTTCTTTTTCTTTCTTAAAGAGAGAAGGACAGGGAGAGAGAGAGACAGAGAGACAGAATCAATTTTTTTACTGAGTTTTCCACATGGCTTTTGTTGCTCTGACACTTGGTTGTGTACGTGGCTGCTGGGGTTTGAATCTGTGCAAAAGTTTTTTCCAAATGCATTTTTCCGAACACATTGGAGTAGGTTAAACGTCCCTTGCTAACTTAGATAATCATAGCTAAACTGGGACAATTGCTCTTTTCCCAAAAATAAGCTGATTATCTTTTAAAATTTATATACAAACATAATGATGAATATGGTTTTGAAGAATAAGAAAAGAAAACTAATGGGGCAGTCATGCTGGCTGCTTCAAACACTTCTGTCCTCTTCTTCTAAGCTGCAAAATAAAGTCCTGTTTATTTTGAAGAACTTCCATTCCCTTTGCTGACAAGAAACTTAACATTTCTTTGATTAATTGAGTGCAAATGAATGGAAACAGATGGCAACATTTCGCTTTTGATACTGATGAGTTTAAAAGTTATACTTTCCTAAATTGTAAAGCAAACACCTAGCGGTTTACTCGTTCTAAAGCCCGTGCCAGATTCTCCAGGAGGCGACCTTGAGCCAAGGGGTTGCTGGTACTACTGCAGCCGCCCCTGGTCCTTGGGCTCTGTTCTTTTCTGTGTTTCTGAGTTTGTTTCTGCAGCGGGAGGTTTGAAGGTCCTTCCCAAATCACATTTCTGCAACTGCTACTATTTTGACTCAGGCTGTGTCCTTTGGAAGCTTTGCTAAGTGACAAGATCTTTGCTCTAGTGTGCAGGCAGTCTCAATTTTATTTTATTTTAAGAGAGAGAGGGACAGTGAGTGAGAGAGAGAGAGAGAGAAAGACAGAATCAATTTTTATTTAGTTTTTCTTGTGGCTTTTGCTAACACTTTGTTGTGTACTTGTTGCTGGGTTTGAACCCATGTACTCACGTGTGCCAGGCAAGCACCGTAACCACAGAGCTACCTCTCCAGCCCCTCAATTTTATTTTTTAAAAATCACCTTCTTTAGTAACTTCTAAGTCCACGTAGTAATGACACAGTTTTAAAACTGAAGGTCACTGAAGAGAGACTGAGAGAAGTGTTTGCATTGAGTCTTCCCTTTTCAAACATTAAAAAACACTGGAATATTTTACCAAATGCCTATTCAAATAGAATTGTTGGAACTACAGAAGTTGTCTTTTTTATTTTTGGAGGGAATCCATGCCTGTCACATTAACAGAGGGCTACATTGGGTGTAAAGCATCTCACCAGTTTAAAAAAAAAAGTCAAAAAGTAAAATGGTAGGGTGGCCAGGAAACAGTTTTGAGTAGTGTTTGTGTGCGTATGATTTTCGTTGAAATCTGCCCTTTCTGCTCTGCCCTTTACTTGGGCAGGTGAGGTGGTAGCTGCCTGTCCTTCCTGGCATGGGTCTGAGGGTGCTAGATTGCTGGCAAAGAGGATTGTGCTAATGCCACCAGCATTTCTGTCCAAGGACTTCAATCTTTTTTGGTGAGGGTGGGTGGAGGACTTATTGCTCAGTTAGAAAATATGCCTGCTGCATATATTACACTAAAATTCTCATGAGATGTGTTCTCTGTGGTCATCAGAAACTCCAGCATCATTACTCAACTGCATTACTAACCTTTTTAAAATCTGCATTTGAATTTCAACTCCTAGCAATATATTCTCTATAAATCTCATATATGGACAAAATTAATTATTTATGGCATTTTTGTATTATGTCAAAAATTTTAAACAGGTGTCTATTAATAAGAATATAGTTACTGCTTGCCTAACATGCGTGAGGCCCTGGGTTTGATCCTCAACACCACAAAAGAAACACACAAACAAAAGCAAAATTATTGTATTGTTTGCACATTGAAATGAGATAAATCTGTTTATTGGCATATCAAGATTTCTAAGACCTAAAAAATATGCAACTTTCATAGATCTATGTGTTTGTGTATGTGTGCATAAAAAAGCCTGCAAAATACTTATGAACCTGTTATCACTGCTTTTTTTAAAAGAGAGAGAGAGAGAGAGAGTGACAGCGAGAGAGAGTCGATTTTATTTAGTTTTTCATGTGGCTTTCATTGCTCCAACACTTCATTGTGCACGTGGTGCTGAGGTTCAAACCCATGTCCCCGGACATGCCAGGCTAGTGTGTTATTGCTGAGCCACCTCTCCATTCCTTTATTGCTTTTTTTTTTTTTTTGAGGGGAAGAGAGTGAGATTGAAAGAAGAGGTGAAGTGTGACTAATTTTTATTTTAATGTTTGTAGACTGCTAAATAATTTTACACCAAGCTTGTATTTATTGTATCATACCTTATAAATACATTTGAAAGACCGTATTTTGAAGTGTAGTTTACAAATGTGACTTTGTGATCTCCTATTTGCAGTCCAAGACCATCTACATTCTCAACCGGTAAAGCAGGGAGCAGCGGTGCACACCTGTAATCACAGCAACTCAGGAGGCTGAGGAAGGAGGATCACAAGTTTGAGGCCAGCCTCAGCAAATTAGAAAAACCCTGTCTCGAAATTAATTAGTTAATTAAAAGGGCTGGAGGTGTGACTCAGGGGAAAAATGCTTCTGGGTTCAATCCCCAGGACCATGAAAACAAAAGTGTAAATATTGGTGGGAAAGTAATGAACAATAGAAATGATCAGTTCAAGAATAGTCTTTGGAAAATACTTAAAATAACTCATCAAATGTTCGAAAGACTTTCAAAGCAAAAATCTCCCTCTGGTCACCCTAGAGTTTTCTACCTTTTGTGTGTAAGGAAAATTTTCAACATGATTGAATTCAGTAACTTGGAAATGCTGGGCAGAAGTTCAGACAAACAGTGTGAAGACTTGGTGCTTCGACATTTACTTATTTGCTAGGACTAAGTATAAGTGGAAATTATAAATTCTGATCTTAGAAGTCTGAAAATTGAATAGGTGCCCATATTTTTAAAGAGGGTTTTTTTTTTTTAATAAAAATCTCTTCAGAATTTGTGCTAGGAAGAGATCCTTAGGAACCCCCCACTCCTTACATTTCTATTTCTTAACTGATTAAAATAATAGTGTTAGTGATGAACAAAAATCTCATTCCTGTGGGAGTTTACCAAAAAAAAAAAAAAAAAACCCAACATATTCTTGGTATTCCGGTAGGGGAACAACCAGAGCCCTCGTCTGCACCCTCCACCTGATTTTTATCTGGAGTTTATTGGTCATTGTCTCATTTCTTTTTTTTTTTTCTTGGAAGTTCATGTTTATTAAAGGATGGGAGAATTTATGGAGCCAAGTTTAATGAAGCACTTACCAACATTTGGTCCTTGACTCCTTTTTTTAATTTGTTCTACAGAGTCTTCCATATTGGAGGGAATCGTTGTTACATATTCATGCATACATGCACGGTCTCATTTTTTTTTTTTTTTGAGAGAGAGGGACAGTGAGAGAGAGAGCAGGAATCAATTTTATTTGGTTTTTCATATGGCCTTCATTGCTCTGACACTTCATTGCCTATGTGGTGCTGGGGTTCAAACCCGGGTCTTGGCACATGCCAGGCAAGAGCTGTAACCGCTGAGCCACTGCTGCAGCCCCACTGTCTCACTTGTGTTATGAGATTTTAAGATTTTGTTTTATTTTGTTTTGGTGGTGGGGAGAATATTTTGTCTTTATATTCTGCCCAACCATCAGCACCGTTTCTTATGAACGGGTGGTGGCCAATAAATTCCCATAATGAGCATGGAAAAGGCACGTCTTCCCTTGGCAGAGTCACTCAGAAAAACCCACGTCGCTATGAGAAATGTATGTAAGTCAGGGTCCTCGAAGGACAGAAAGTCAAAATCCTGTTTTTTTTTTTTTTCCTATACAGAAAGGTCAGTGATTTTTAGCGTGAAACGGGGAAGTGGTATGAAAATCACAAAATTAAAACAACATTCTCTACAAATACTGATTCTGTGTCCAAAATATACAGAGGATCTAGGATATTACTCTCAAAATCCTATGATTCTATTATTCTATGCATTGTAATATAGTTTTTCAGTATGTAACAAATGTTTTCAATGTTTTTAATATTCGTTGTCAATATTTGCTTATTTATTTTTTGGTACTGGGGATTGAACTCGGAGGGCTTAACCACTGAGCCACACTTCCAAGTCCTTTTTATTTTTTACTTTGAGACAAGGTCTCTATAAATTATTCCAGGTCAACCTTTGATGACATTCCTCATGAATGTTGGTAAATTAAACAAGAATGCCCTTTTAAAAAAATATTACAAATCCAAATGTGGGGATCTCCTTTGAGCGGAGGGGAAGGGCGTGGATGGTGCTGATCACCAGCTAAATCTGCAGAGGTAGCAGGTTCTGGCCCAGCTGCCGCCTCCTCTAGAAAGAGCGGGTGCAGGATGGGTGGGAGGTTCAGCAGGCTTTGCCCTGGGAATTTTACAAAACCTTGGCTCTGGAATGATTTGGGACCTGAGATTGATCAGATTAGTCTCAAAAATGATTTGCAAGTTTTGGAAAGTGTGCTGGGATTTCTTGGCTCCAAGGACAAAGGGACAGGAGTAACTGTCAGACGTTGATTTCTGGGAGGAGCTATATATTTTTTTAATATATTCAAACCATTATTACGTTTGGATTTGGTACACTCGTATGAAGGCAGGTTGTATTATCAAAATGCAGACAAAATTCTTCTTAAGTCACAGTTGTAGTGATATAAGGTCTAATAAAAACTGCCACTTTCCTTAGCTAGGGGCAGAAGCTTTTCTATGAACAGTGAGTGAGACGCCATCAGAAAATATTATATTAAATAGATTCCTTAGAGAGGTGAACCAAATACCAGTACCGAAAATGGTCAAGAGGAAAGGCATTCCCGGAAGAGCATAGATCTGCTTTTGGATAATATTGATAAATAAAATAAAATTACTTATTAGAAAAAGAAGTCGGGGAAACACTACACCTTATAGGAGTCGGCCGCTTCTTCCTTAATAGAACTCCTATGGCGCATGCTGTAAAATCAAAATTAAATGAATGGGATGCAATTAAACTAAAAAGCTTCTGCACATCTAAAGATTTAGTTGAGAGCATCAACAGAGAACCCACAGAATGGGAGAAAATTTTTGCCTGCTACACCTCGGACAGAGGGCTAATATCCAGAATT
>PVKS010045520.1:0-13756 GCA_004027875.1 Aplodontia rufa
CTCTCTCTCTCTCTCTCTTTCACTCTCTCTATCTCTCTTAGAAAAATAAAAGAGCCTGTGGTGTCCCTAATTCACTACTAAGTGCTATGACATCCAAAAATATTTAAGCCAATGGCTTATCTACATGATATAATCAGCTAGTTAGGAGTCAGAATATATGTGGGGAAAACCTATCATACTCTTGGATAGAGTAAATGTGATGGAGGTGTCCTTAGTGAGGGGTTTCCTGCTGTCTCTCTTACAAGAAAAGAGCCCAAGCAGAGTATCCTAAAATTTATTTCATGCTACCTAAGAGGAATAGATGTTATCACATGAAGTCTAGCCTATTGAAATGCTATGGTTCCTACAAAAACCAAAACTTCACATTCAGGAGAGCCATCTCTGTGAACCTGTACCTTCTGAGTCCTGGGACACATGTCCCTCAATAATAATCTGGATCCCAAGGGAAAGCAAATCACATGCACAGAAACAAGGGGTGCACCCATGCCAGATGGAATAAATGGAGTGCCTTTATTTGCAGTTGTGATCTCTCTTATAACTTGAGGCACAACAAGGTCTATAATACGATTGATAACTCCTGAAATATACACCACACTCCTTTAGTATGCTGATTTTCATGACTGAACTTCAGAGCTGTTCAGTGATCCCTAAATACAGGAATTCTCTTTTTTACCTTTTCATTATGCAATATGACAGAAAAAAGTGAACCAAAGCATAAATTATAATAAACCAAACATCCATGTAACTACTATCTAGGTTAAGAAACTGTTTTCCAGTGGAACTGCACAAAATCTGCCTCAGCATTATATGAAAGTTCTCATTGCTTTGATACTGCTCTATATTGTTGTTAGTTTAGTTTTAGCTGTTCTGATGGATGTGTGTTGTATTAATTATCTACACTGATGGATGTATACTTTCAAAATTTTTTGCTCTCTAGGATTCGTTTGCTTTTATTTTAAGAGAGAAGGACACAGAGAGAGAGAGAGAGAGAGAATCACTTTTTATTGAGTTTTTCACGTGGTTTTGTTGCTGTGACACTTAGTTGTGTATATGGGTGCTGGGGTTTGAACCCGTGTACTTGTGCATGCTGGGCAAGCACTGTAACTGCCGAGCCACTGCTCCAGCCCCTCTAGGATTCCTTTGTAATCTTAAAAAAATTGTGACTCCCAGAGAGATTTAGTTTATATCTCCCTGTCTATCTACATACCATATTAAAAATTAAAATTATAAAAAATGTTTATCAATTTATTTAAAATAATGATAAGCCAACACCTTATAATAAGCAACATATTTAAATTAAAAATAACTTTTCATACACATTTTATATTATTTTGTTAAAATCTTGTAAGGTTGTTCAAAAATAAAACATTAAAAAAAATAACTTTTCTAGAAAAAAGCATGAGAAGAATGCTTTTTTTACATTTTTACAAATTGCTTTAATGTCTAGCTTACGAAAAGACAGCTGTATCTCATTTCTGCTTCTGAATTTTATCTATTGAGATATCACATATGGTATAACCTCTAGAAAACTCTGCTTCTCATGAGAGAATGAGGGTAAAAAAAGGCAAATATATCTTAGCCTTATTTTGAAAGTAGTTTTCATCTTACTGACCCCCTGAAAAGTTTTCAAGGACTTGCAGGGGTTTCCAGATCACATCTTGAGAACTGTAGCTCTAAAATATTTCAATGGAATGTCTGCTAAAAGGTTAAATGAGGAAACTGTAGACAACTGTATGCCAAAAGGAGTTAATGATATTGCCACATGAAATAGTACTGAAGAGTTGAATACTACTGTGCCTTAGGCATCTAACAAATTTTGTGTTTTTCCATAAAGAAAGCAGTAAGACCATTATTAATGTAACACGTTGTCAAAAATATTTAGTGCTTAATTTCACGTTTTGATACGTTCTATATGATTTTTTTTCAATTTCATACAGTGAAATCTTCAGTCATTCCTACACTTTTAAATCAAGTTTCCAAGTCAGTTGTGGTGGCACACACTTGTAATTCCAGCCAGTTAGGAGGCTGAGAAAGGAGGATCACAAGTTCAAAACCAGCATGGACAACTTAGTGAAACCCTGTCTTAAAGTAAAAAATTAAAAGGACCAGGGAAGTAGTCTAATAGTAAAGCACACCTGCATTCAATTCTCAGTATCACAAAAAAAATTAAGGTGAAAAAAATCAAATTTCTGGGAGCTAGAGGTATGGCTCAGTGGTAGAGGACTCCTAGCACCTTAAGAAAAATAAATCAAATTTCCAATTCTAATCCATGGATGAACAGAAACATGATTCCTATAAATGAGATAACTGAATTTAGTATGATTCTTATGATATAACATGATTTAAATTACTTTGTGAGATTGGGTTCACTCCCACTTTAGGATGACAAAGTTACTTTTGTCACTGCATTTAAATCAGTGAATAGTTAAAGCATATTCCAGGCCAGTTATTCCCAAGATGATTTTTTTAAAGAGAGGGACAGTGAGAGACAGAAAGAGAATCAATTTTATTTAGTTTTTCACGTAGCTTTTGTTGCTCCAACACTTGGTTGTGTACATGGTGCTGGTGTTCAAACTCGAGCACTCGTGCATGCCAGGCAAGCGCCATAACTGCTGAACCACCTCTCCAGCCCCCCCGCAAGATGATTTTTTAATGCTGTCAAGATCATAGCTTGGAAATTTTTTATTTACAAATATTATATTTTGACCTTTTTATTCCTCCAGGTTTCTTTTTTTTTTCCACATTTATTAGAAGTATATTGCGATACAGGATACAGATGAGGGGGAAACATTGCCAAAACTCCTCCAGGTTTCTTAGTTCTTCATCTGGCCACCTTTATATGTTGTTGCCAACAGCATTCAAGCACCCAGGGGAAAGGGATTTTCTCAAAGACAAGTTGTTTCTGTCCTACTCAGATAGGAATTGGTTTTTCCTATTGATTAAAAGTATTCTGCCTAGGGGCTGGAGTGGTGGCTCAGCGATACAGCACTTATTGGCCTGCACAAGGACATGAGTTTGAACCCCAGCACTGTGTACACAACAAAATGTCACAGCAATGAAAGCCATGTGAAAAACTAAATAAAATTGATTCACTCTCTCTCTCCCTCTCTCTCTTTTGAGGCAGGAGGATAGCAAGTTCAAAGCCAGCCCCAGAAACTTAGTGCGTACTGAATAACTTAGCAAGACACCTGTCTCAAAATAGAAAATAAAAAGGCCTGAGGATGTGGCTCAGTGGTTAAGTGCCTCTGGGTTCAATTCCCGGTACCAAAATAAATAAATAAATATTCTTCTGGGCCAAAGAGACAAGGTAATCATTGCATGCGCTAAGATTCCTCAAGAGCCCCAGAGAGAGTTGACGTTGAGGAAGTGGGAAAACTCAGTGGTCTCTAGGAACCTATAATTGGCTCTGGCTAACTCTGTCTTTGGCTGTTTCAAGACCCCAGACTCTTTTAGGAATCCTTCTTCTATATTCAGGAGAATTTACAGAGGAAGTAATCTGCCTGATTAATTGGCTGTTAGTTCACTCTTTGCCATTTTCCATTATTTTCTGAAAGAGGAAGCTGATTGTGCTCCCCGCTGGCTTAGGTTATGCTGTAAGAAAGTTTCAGTGAGTGCATTAGAGTTATACACTTCTTGCTTGGTGCCCCCATCCTTATTCTTCTACAGTCTAAGAAATTTTCTCTCTAGTGTAACTAAACCATGACACTATCTCCCACCACAAACTTATCTCCTTGAAGCCTGAAGAGCCATGAAAGCTCTTTTAAATCAAATGCTTAAAATGACCTATTAACCATCCATGCTGTGTTCCCACTGTACTCCTAAATCTGCTACTGGAAGTAGGAATGTCTGGTTTTGAAATCTATTTTTTTAATTAGATGATCATTAAAGGTTAGATTTTTTTAAAGCAAAGACATGGTAATTTCTTTATGATCTTAATTTCTTCCCTCTTCCCCCACCCCACATTCCATAGTGGGGATTGAACCCAGGGGCACTCTACCACTCTACCAGTGAACTATATTACCACCTTTGTTGTTGTTTTTCATTTTTGTTTTTGTTTTTGTTTTTTTGAGACAGAATCTTGCTGAATTGCCCAGCTATCGTTGGACTTGGAATCCTTCTGTTTCAGCCTCTCAACTAGCTGGGATTATAGGTATGTACCACAGTGTCCAGCTCTTCCCCATTTTTTTTAAACATCTCCCTTCCTATTTTCTTTCTTCCTTTTAGACCAATCTTTTTCTTTTCTGTTTTTTTCACCTTGGGTCAATATGATACAGTGCTGGAGAGAGGTGAGAAGAAAGAATTCAGGGTCAGTAAAAAAGCAATAAAATCTGTGCATAAGCCAAGAGACAAGTGTCATGGGAATACAGCCAAGACTACTGCCAGAAGTTCCCCATAGAAAGACCCAAAGCAGAGAATGCACCCCAAAATAGAGCTCTGCACAGAAACACTGATAGCCAGACTGTGGATGGTCACTAGGAGGCCAACAAATTCTGCCATAGCGATCCTTTTCTAAAACGTGCTCTTTAAGGACATTGTCTGCTGTTCAGAATATAGTTTCTAAAATATATCCTGATTCAGTATATTTTAAGTATGTATGCAAAATAAGGGTATGTTTGATAGTATGGAGCTCATTTTTCATTTCTGTTTTGAAGGCATTCAACATTCATTTTTTTTTCCCTTAAAGTCCTAAAGTTACAGGATGAAAAGTAATATTCTATTTGTTTTTGCCAGGGGTTAATTTGAAATCACTTTCACTACCACATACTTTTGTAGAACGTTAGTTAAGTATAAAAGATTGTTGATTATAAAGGAAGTTTCTAGACACGAACCACAGTAAATCATTAAACTGAGAAGAAAAATATTTCCTTATGAGACTTTTTGGTAAGTGTTAAAGATGAGAAATTATTTCACTATTTAAAGAGTGAATAACTCAAATGAAATAAATTCATCTGGCTAAAAGAAAAAAGTAATATTCTGATTTCTTATATGTGATATTGAGGTGAAGGCAGGGTAGAAACATAACTGAAATTTTAATTATACTCACTTCTAATTCTCTGTTTTTATGAAGAAAGATATAATCCATAAACAGCTTTTAAACCCATTTATTTAAATGTAGTTTAGGTTAGAAGAGGTGACCTGTGTAGAAAAGGGTCATAGGATAAATCTCCTGAGAGCAGGGGTGAGGCTGGTAGAAGAATGAACATCAAGAAACTTCTGACAGGGAAACAGTGCACCAGCTGGAAAAACACCACACCAGATGCAATAATAACCACAAAAAGATCTCCCTTCCACTGCAGCTAGTGGATTTGTAAAAGGGAAGGGAAGATATTGAGTGAATGAGCAACTTTTTTGTTTTAGTTCTGAGTGGCACATATAAAGCACTAAGGGTTATGAAAAAGGCCCTTCAGTGGATTCCCACTGATCTACCCTTTCGTACTTAAATTACAAGTTCAATTTTAATCATGGGAAGTATCATCCCAGGTTCTAACCATGATTATCTAAAGACCATACCATCATTGGCTGGGGGGGTGGGTGTTTATTATAACCAATCTATGGGTCTTAAAATGTCAGGGAAAAAATCTTAATTTACCTTTAAACCCACATTTCAGAATGTAAATTCATAATATCACCATAAAAAAGTATGAAATTTCAGTTTTGCCTTAGAAGAAATCACAAAATATAGGTTGACCAATTATGTAACCTGTCTAAAATACAAACATACTCCATCTAAATCACATTTCCTGAGATCTAAAAACAGGTAAGCTCTTACTTCTCTACTTTGAAATAAGATTATTATCATTATCATGTCTTAAGGAAGAATATGATATTTAGGATTTGCATCTAATTTTAATTCAATATAGGAGGTAAGCAGGGAATTAAAGTGAATTAGAGACCAGATAAAACAAAACTGGCCATGTTAAAGCTGGGTGATGAATACAAGAGGATTCACATAGTCTCTACTTCTATACATGGTTAAAATTTTCCATAGTAAAAAGTTTTAAATTATATTTAAAATTTTAATTCAGCCTTTTTATTACTATTTCAGAAATAGTATCTATTTTTTAATCTAGAAAATATATTAAAGTGTAAAGAAGGAATAAAACACACAAAAAATTTAAAAGTGAGCATGCATAACCTTCCCCAATATTCAGATGTTAAATATGTAAGAATGTCACTCCGTAAATGTAAATTGACCAGTCTTCCTAGTAGCCTCAACTAGTCATTAACACTAATGCCATGATTTCTTCAGTGTTGACAAA
The DNA here is from genome assembly GCA_004027875.1 of Aplodontia rufa. NCBI lineage: Eukaryota > Metazoa > Chordata > Mammalia > Rodentia > Aplodontiidae > Aplodontia > Aplodontia rufa. The sequence continues at coordinate 6,261 of PVKS010045520.1, forward strand.
TACTGATAGTACCCCATGCTTTTTGAGAGTGAGAGATGAAAAATAAAACAGTTGTGAAACACAATGCACTTTTCAATCACAAGCAGTAGTGATAACTCCAAGGTCAGATCCCATGAAGAACCAATATGAGTAAATAGATAACCTTAGGGTAGTGTGTTTACCATCTTCAATTTGAATGGACTTTATCAGGGAACCAGGACACCATCAGATCAATTATTCTCTGCAGTAGTTTTGCAAAACATCTTGGCAAAGCATTGGTGAGCAACTGCCACCTGCAGAAAAAAGCAAGAGATGTAGTTTCTTCAACCTACCCATAAAGTCAGTATTGCACATTTCAGTACAGTTGTAGTACATTGGTTAACTATTGCTGGGTATCTGTTATGGTTTGGACCTGAAATGTACTCCCAAAGCTCCAGTATTGAAAGCATGGTCCCCAGCAAGGTTCAGAAGTGGGGATTTTAGGCAATGATTAGATTATGAGAGTTCTTATCTCATCAGTGGATTAATCCATTGGTAATCCAGTGTGTTAATCCATTGATTAACTCAGTAGTTGAATAAACTACTGGGAGTGTAAAGAACTACTGGGAGGCAGAACGTAGTTGGAGAAAGTAGGTCATGGGGCATGCCCTAAAAGTGTTTATTTTCTGCCCACCACCCCCCAGCCCTTTCTTCTCTCTCCGCTTCTGGCTGTCATGAACTGAGTAGCTTTTCTCCACCATGCCTTTCTCCCATAACTATCTGCCTCACCTTAATTCCAAATCAAAGTAGCCAGCCAACCATGGACTCAAATTCTGAATTCATGAGCCAAAATAAACCTTTCCTCCTCTAGGTTGTTCTTGTCAGGTATTTGAGTCATAACAACAAAAAGCTAACTAACACAGTAACAAATCAACCCACAATTTAGCATCTTAGAACAAGAACATTTATTATCTCACTCATTGATTATCTTGACCCATTTCTGAGGGTCAAGAACCCAGGAGCAATTTAGGTAGGTGGTTCTGTCTCACAATCCCTTAAGCAGTTGCAGTCACTCTTAGCCAAGACTATGTTATCCATGGCTGGATAATCCACTTCCAAGTTCATTCATACAGTCATTAGCCAATCTCAGTTTCTTATTATAAAGGCCTCTCCAGAGATTGCCTGAGTGCCTTGATGACGTGGCAACTGATTTCCCACAAAGTAAATGATCAGACAGAAAGAAGAAAGAAAGAAAAGAGCAAGAAAGAGAGTGGTCATGATAGAATCTGCAGTCATTTATAAGTCAGTCTTAGAAGTTACATACCATCATTTCTGTCTTATTCTGTTGACCATACATTGTAGCAGGAAACAACAAAAGTATGTGAATACCAAGAAGCATGGATCTTTGGGGTCCATTTTGGAGACCAGCTAGTACTTGTAGAATAAAAGAGAAGAAATCCTAAATACTAGAGATTAGACATATGAAAATGGATTTGCAAGTATTGTCTTTAAGAGAAATATAGTTGGACCCCAATGTGCCTGATATATAGTTTTGTTACTAAAGTCAAAGAAAGGGAGCCAAACGACGACTTCCAATCATTTAAAACTTGAAAATGTCTTCATGCTATAAATCTCTGTGTATAAGAACAGAGTACCACTATCAAACCTTCAAGCAATAGCAATGACTGCTAAATTCTGTATTATCCTCATCATTCTCAAATGGGGTTATGTGGGACTCTGCCAAAACTCAGGTTCTAGTTTCTAGTCTCATTCTAACAATTTTAAAATATATTGTTGGGTTTCGTATCATGCTTTCAGAATGCAAGTCATCTATGTAGAATAAAATCTGACTTGCTTACAACCTTGATCTACTTAAGAGTAAACGATGTGGATAAACCATTGAAGAAGTAGAGAAATTTCATAGTCCAACAAGAGGAACATATTTCTTCAACAATGATATTGATCAGATTATAATAATAAAACATACTCTATTCTGATAAATAGATATCATTACATCAAAAATATAGCTAACAGTTGAAACTAGCTTAAACATGGTAAACTATGCAAAGTAAAGAATGATTATTAAGAAATATAAAAAGGAAAAGGGAAAGATGAGTGACTTCTTTTTACTTTCATAACATACTCTTTATCATAATTTTACTATTGTTAAAAGAGAAATTTAATCATTCATTTTTACAATCAGTGGGATAATAAATTAACTCACTTTAACAGAAAGAGTTGGATGCATATGATCATTAATTCTGAGTCTAATAGTCACTGTCAATCATTATTTCCTCCCAACTCAATGGCATTATTAATATTCTACAATGCTGAGGTGCAGATTATTTTTTAGTCCTGTTTTGATGTTATCAGAACATATGGAATTAGTGTTATCAGGTGTTTTCTTCTTGTCAGGATAATTCATTGATATCTCTTTCAGGGAGATATTTTTGGTACCACTCTAAAAGGTAAAAACTATACAACATTACTCCAAAAATTAAAATGGAATGTCTTGATCCTTTAAGAGAGAATTAAATGCTTTGTAATCAAGAGAGTCCCCCCGCCATTCACTCTTCATGAGTTATTATGTTTACATGCTAAACTATGTAGGTTTTCATTTTAGGTTCACTTCAGGAGACACATTTTCCCAAGGAAAGACTGTTGTTGATCATAGCAGTGGGTCCAATTCCTTTCTTGTGTGTTTATTTTTGAGGAATTCCCACTGACTGGCTTGGCCCTAGTCACAAAAGTTTGTTCTACATGGTTTGTGAGGCGGTGGGGGGCGGGGGGGCTGCAGACAGAAAGCAGAGATGGGAAGATGGGGAAAAAATTTTGTCTTTTACAAACATGTAAGAGGAACCTCATATATGCTTGGCTATATCTCACTAAAGAATAAATGATCAATATCTGATTATTTCCTAAGACTAAATTTTGATAGGCCAGAAAGGGAGATAATATGAGAACACCAGGCCTCCTAAAACAGAGTTAGGAAAGGTCAGATGGAAAATATCTATATCCAGGATCAGTCATCTGTCCCTCTCCTAGTTTCTCCCTAAAGGTTGGCATCCCCTTATGACTTCCAAAGAAACTAAAATGAGTATTTTCAAATATCCTTTAATCTTATGCTTTAAAACTATTGTCAACTCAGTAAAACTCTTTTTCTTATTTTTTCATTAGAAACACTAATTTCACAATTACTCTTGTAGTTCAGGGAAATATCTTTGATAATTAGACAAGGTCCCAATATGTTTTTCACTTTCCAGTTCATCCAACACATTCCTGCTTGCTGAGTGGCCCATGATACTTCTCTGACCACATCATTGCTCCATTGAAAACTTTCAATACTTCTATTATTGTTTTCTGGCATTTCAGGCCATTCAAAATTTGACTCCACATTATCTTTCAGGATTTTTTCATGAACTACTCCCCCTATCAAAAAGGGTTTATTCCAGCCATCCTATTATGAAGGAAACACTCCTCATTCATAATGCCTCATCATTTATCCAGAAGTTGTCCCTCCCTTCTGTGCTCTTTGGTAATATCTCACTCCGTTCATGGGTTTGGTTCAAGCCCACATGACTCATGTGGGTTTTATATTTTCTTATATTGTAGATATTTGGATGTACACCTATGTCTTCCCTATACTGTGTGAATTCCTAGAGGATAAGAACCTTATCTTAGGCAGTTCTAATTTGCATACTCTCTACAGAATTCCTTTCCCATTGGAGATACTTAGCAAATGTCTGTGGAAGGACATTTGTAGAGTTTTGAGAGGTAGGGAGGCAGGCAGGACCACAGGCATGATGGCTTTTTAAGATATAATTTTGATCAGTCTCTTGACCACTGGCTCCCAATTCTAGTTGTTTATTTGAATTATTAGGGAATTATTTTAAAATAGCAATTCCATACTTAATACTTCATAATAATCTCAAAGGGATAGGACCCCAGCATCAGTATATACTTTAAAAGTTTTCCAGTTAAAGTATATATACATTGGTTATTGATGGTTGGATAATGTTTCCCCCTCAATTGTATCTCTATATACATCTAATAAAAAATGAATATTAAAAAAAAAGTTTTCCAGTTAATCCTAAAAAGCATTGGCATAAAATGGAATCCCCAGACCAGTAGCATCAACATTGTCAAGGATGTGTTAGAAATGTAAATTCTCAGGCCCTGTATCTACTAAGTCAAAAATCTTGGGATGGAGCTCAAATACACCAGATAACTTTCAGTGGCTTTGAAAACTCTAGAATGTTAATAAAGCAAGATGGGAGCCAGTATGTCCATAAGAAAAAGGAATGTAATAAATTTAACATTTGTGTGATGGTGGTTGAGAAAACCATTACAAAGACAGGATAAAAAATAAATACAAACCATACAAATAGACTTCTAAAAATGAGAAAGATCTTCAAAAGAAAAATTGGTATCAGGCTGAATTATCTAAGAGTACCATGAAAGATGGTCTTCATTTCACAGGGACAAGATGAGAGGAAGATAAAAAAGAAAAGAGATGCAATCTAAAATGGATATAAAGGTTAACAGAAAAGCATTCTTCATTTATATTAAAGTGGAAGAGAGGAAAATCTCACATACTCTCCAAAACAAGGAAGGGAATATGATTACAATTGACCATGTAAAGGTAATTGTTTTTCTTTTTCCTTTTTCTTTTTTAAGAGAGAGGGACAGTGAGAAAGAGAGAGAGAGAGAATCCATTTCATTTAGTTTTTCATGAGGCTTTCGTTGCTTCAACTTTTCCCTGTATGTGGTGCTGAGGTTCAAACTCATGTCCTCACGCATGCCAGGCAAGCGCCACAACCACCAAGCCACCTCTCCAGCCCCTGTTTTTCTTTTCTTTTTTTTTTTTAATGGATTCTAGATGGTAGTTGCTTTTTTCCCAAATTTTTATAAAATAATTTAATTAGATACAACATTTGAAGAGGAGTAGAAAGCTACATTGAGTCAAGGATGGAAATGATTGCTATGTATTTTTAATTACTGAATATATTTAACACAGTATACACCTCAGAGTCCTAGAGAGGGAGAAAATCTCCCATGATCACTTTTTGGGATGTTGTTGGGGTCAGTTGAAATAATGTATATAAAAGTGCTGTTAAGCATACTATAAAATATCAGTATTCTTCAATACATATTATCATTTGTCATGATTTATACTTTGGGAGATAAGCAAAATTTCCTAAAAATAGCAAAAGTATAAATCCAATGCTTAATGCTAGAAAGAATTTAACTTAATTTTAATTCACATAGAAATACTAAAACCAATAATATAATAACTTATCCTCCAGTAAAGTACCAAAACATGACTCAAATAGCAATCAATATGACTTCTTAAAGAAAAATGACAACAAAGATGTTCATTTCATGACATAACAGTATACTCATAATGGTAAAAGAACTTTATTAGTAGCAGTAATAATAAAATTTGCATCAGTCACAATTCAAATGCTCACCAATATTTAATGTGATTAGAAAAAAACTTAAGAAAGCTTTATAATCTATTTCACATTCCACTTCTCAGTCTATAACTAATAATTATTGATTGGCTTAGGCAAAGCTTTTGACTTTAGCCTTAATCTTAATTTCTTTACCTTGTTAATTTTGGGGGTGGGGATCTTTGCCCATGATCACTTTTTGGGATGTTGTTAGGGCATATAAAATGATAAATGGAAAATTAAACATGAAATATGAAATGTTTTCCAAGTTGAAAATATAGCTATAAGTATTATACACACACACCAAGGAACCAAATGTAATATAATAGGAAGAACCCCTTATGTTAGGAATTAAGGATTACCACATTCCACCCTAGAACTAGTTAAAAAGTTAAATAGACACATTCCTATTTGGAAATTGTTCCTCTGGTTCTTGTACTCTACTGAGAGTTAGTCCAAAACCAAACAGCAGGTGTCATTTCCCACAGGCCTATGGAATATCCTAAACTTTCTGCATGTGTCCCATGGGGAGAAAAGAACATGTATTACAGGAATCAGCCACTATGGAAATTTGAGAAGATTGTAGTTTCCCAAGGTAAATTCTGTAGGATACTAGTTCTGGGGACAACACACACGTCTGCTGTCAAATAAATTTGAAAGACATTGCCCACCTAACCTTGTCCTCTTGAAAAGTCATGCTTTGCCCACTCACTTCTTAAAGGTTCTAAAAATTCAGCATAAACTTGCACGTAACACCCACAGAATGATTTCTAAACCTTTGGGATGCATCAGCTTAAGTTATAAGGTCCTCCAGAGCAAGTGCTTAAGATAGGAACCACTAGTGCTTGCTTCAGCAGCATATATACTAAAATTGGAATGATACAGAGAAGATTAGCATGGTCCTTATGCAAGGATAATATGCAAATTCATGAAGCATTCCATATTTTTACTTAACTTTCCAGAGTTCATAAATGAAGTACATAGTGAATCTCATCAACATGTACATCAACAAGACACTAATTTTAAAAAGAAACTATCAGTAAATAACAGAAAGAGCAGTAGAATAGAGGGAAGAAAAGGGGAGAGGTGAAATAGTGGGCACTGAACAAGTTACACTCCATGCTTTTATAATTATGTATTTGTTTGTTCTATGTCAAGTATATCTAAAAAGAGCCAACTGAGAAAAAAATATATGAACCACCAAGGCCAGCACACAAAGTACAGTGCTCATTGATGAGTCATTCTGTAAATGGCGACCCAACATGGTCAATTGTAAGCTTCAGTTATTAGTTGTCTTCTTTTTAAGGTCCTTGATGAAGGTCATGGGAGCATGTTCTTAAAATTTGAAGATGAAATCAAGGTAAATCTATGTAATAAGACATTTTGTATTAGTAAATTTAGCCAATTGGTCAGAATTAAACCTTTTTATATAGACCTAGAAAACTGATTATATGCCAAACACTCATATGTATGCATATAAATACAGTATTTCTATAGATAAGAGCCATAGTTGAAATGGATAACCAAGGTTTATAAGCTTACTAGGTGAAAGAATAAGAATTCAAAATTGTACTCAAACATTTAACAAATGGTAGAGTAGAAGAAGCACTTCTTAGAATTAAAACGATGTATACATATTTAGAAGAATGTAAAAAGGAAAGAATTTAGCAATATCTCAACTACAGAGAAAGAATCATTATACTTCCAAATATTTTCCTGTGTTTCATATTTGAGATGATGATGTTTACAGTGAGAGGCAAGTTGTATATGGTAGAGGATGAGAAGATTGGCAACTGTCTTTGACATGCTTTTAAAGAAAGAGGGAGCCACATCACTATAATACGCTGATTCTAAATCTTTTGGGAAAATTCCCAGGAGTGGGATACCTGGGTCGTAAGGTGGTTCCATCCTTAATTTTTTGAGGATTCTCCATACTGCTTTCCATAGTGGCTGAACCAATTTGCAGTCCCACCAGCAGTGTAGTAGTGTTCCTCTTTTCCCACAGCCCCTCCAGCATCTGTCGTTATTTGTATTTTTCATTTTTGCCACTCTAACAGGAGTGAGGTGGTATCTCATTGAAGTTTT
>PVKS010045521.1:0-13756 GCA_004027875.1 Aplodontia rufa
ATATTAAGTGTCAGGGATACAACAGTAAAAAGGAAGCATCCCTCCCTCCCATGGATTCCAGTTGACTTTCCGGTCTCACGGATATCCAGGAGCTACACGGCATGGAATGATGGTCCTGTGACCCTTTCAGCATCACATGGGAACACCAAAAGACTTAAAGAGCCCTGCATGGGACAGAAGACCCTAAGAGCAGCGCATACCTGCAGTGTTTATTTGGGAGCCTGTCAAGGGAGATGCTTCTGTTTCCACAGGGACACTTGAAAAACCTCTTGACACCGTCGTGCCAGTGGTAGTCATGCTGCTCACTCACACAGGTCTCCAACAGCTTGAAGTGGGTGTAGGCGCACTGCACAAACCAACAGACCACACGTCCATGAAGAGCTTTTCAGGAGACACTGGGTAGCTGCCCTCTGCTCCAAGTCCACAGTGTTCTCCCCTTACTGCCCAGGTCACTGCTGGGGACGTGACCACCCTGTCTTCTAATTCTGTGGCTGGAGTGATTTCCTACTCGCCCTCATATTGATTACTACTTTTTCTAAGTCTACCCCAATTTCTGACCTGGCATGAAGTTCCCAATAATCTTCTGTAACATTGAGACAATAGTGAGGGCCAAAGAGTACAGCACTGGAAACTTCTCAATAGCTTATGTTGCTCTGTCCTGACTCCTTACAGGGTACTGAAGATGGATTATAGGATAATGAGGTTTGGGACCAATTTAGACAGGCTGATCAGCAACTCTTTCACTTTCTCCTATAAGATCTATGAAAAGGATATGAACTTATTCTTGCTCCTATTTCACAACCAGCAAAACCAAAACGGAGACACTATATGACTCATCTTTAGTTTCGATCCTTGAAAGGAGTGAAGAAATGGAGGAAGGTTGAAACTGGCACACGTACCGTCTTGCACGTCACCACTCGACACTTCACTTCTCTGATGCTTCTCATCTTTTCTTCCATTTGTTCTTTTTTCACCAGTGGTTCGAAATAGCGTTCCTGCAGCTCAGTCTCCAACTGAATGAAAAAACATCCAAGAGTATTTGTACCAATTCCAATACATGCTCAAGTGGTTCAGTAAGAATAATTCAATAATTTTTCAAATGATTCAGTCTGATATTGATCAAAAAAGAACTGAAGAGTCAGGCTAATATAAGAGAACCCTGTGCAGTACCCCAAGAACTGCAAACCAGTGGAGGGGGCAAGGGTGGGAGAAGAGGGTGGGATTTAAGGGGTAAATCTAATTTAAGAATATATACACATCATATTGTTACTTTGGATGTATTTTTGATTGTATAATAACTAAATTTCTTAATTAATAAAAAAAACCCTGCAAATCAAAGATGAAGGTAAAAAATGAGCTCTTAAAATACAAAATAAATAAATAAAATAAAGTCATTGAAGTATTTGGTGATTTGTAAAACACCAAATACAAATAAAACCCACTAACATTATTAGCACTGTCATTGGGTCTGGTCGGCACCAGCAGGCAGTTAGTTCTACTGTTCTGATACAGACTATATAGACTCCACACAGGAACACACTCGAGGTCCCCTGTGATGACAGTCCCACTCTTCACATACTGGTCCCCAGATCGAGCACTTGGCAGAACTTCCTGGGTGCTGAGAACAACAGGGAGTAAGGATGAGCACAGGAAGGTGTCTCCTGCAGAATGGGGGCACGGCCTGAATCAGCGCTGCTAGACAGGGCAAGAGAGCTCAATAAGACCGCAGTGTCTGAGGCCCCAGGAGAAAGAAGCTCATCTCCACAGTCATTTGGAGTTGGCTATGGTTATCTCTGCTGCCTGAGTTTCAAGACCAGTGGAAAGATGGTTTATAACTGTCCTGTTACTTGTTAATCAAGAGAGTAGAACATTGTGAGTGTCAGCACTAAGTGGGAACAACACTAGCCCCAGAGACATTGTGAGAGTCTGTGGGAGAACGTTTTTTGTTATTCCAATGATTGCTGGCAGGAACAGGGATGCTATGCTTTCTGCAATGCACAGAACAGTCCTCTACACAGCAAAGGATCATTCCTTTTCCCATGCTGTATTCTATTCTGTGTATTCTCATGTGCTTGACAAACTTGATTATAACCCTAAACCTAACTACTTTATATAAACTGCAAGATATCTGTGCATGGTTCTAACATACACTGAGTACAACTAGGTAACTCCTACATACACTGAGAAGTGACTGCACCGGGGTTTTCCAGTAATTCATTGCTAAAAAACAAACAAAAACCCCACATCATTAAAGAAGTAGGCTCATAGTACTTAATAAGAAAACACAGCTAGTTCTCATTTCTAGTTGTGTGATGTATATATTTATAAATCCAAGTCCTCATTATTTCTTATGAGTTAAGCTATACCTAAGCATTTGAAGTAAAAAACATATTTTTCTTCTTTCTTTTTTACATTAGTTACGATATTATGTTGATATTTTTAAAATTACAAATGTATATCATTATCTATGAATTTTATTTTATGATAAGAAAGCAACAAAAAAGTACTGGTTAGTAAAAGGGAAATTGGGAGTGGTGAGATTAACTGCTGATCCAGAGCATCTGAAATGCCAATATAAAAATATTTTTTATATTATATCGATATTATATTGGGCCACTGACAATCTCACAGTTATAACTACATAACACTTTTATAATACTGAAGTCTATTTAAATAATTAATTGCTATTTTTTAGTATAAGGACAAGAACAAATCTGAAAAGTTTATTAGAAATATTCCTGTCCTTCAAAGCAAACCCAAACAAACTGCCATAGCTATTTCCTGGCTTACGTAAAAGAAAAAGTTATTAGTCCTACAACAAAGCACCTCAGGTTTTTGTTTGTTTGTTTTTTTGTACCTGGGATTGAACCACGGGGTGCTTAAGCACTGGGCCTCATTCCCAGTCTTTTTTTTTTTTTTAAATATTGAGATGGTCTCGCTAAATTGCTGAGGCTGGCTTTGAACATGTAATCTTCTTGCCTCAGCCTCCCGAGTCACTGGGATTACAAGCATGAGCCACCATGCCCAGCTAGCACTTCAGGTTTGAAAGACACTGGCATCTCCCTGATCTTCTGGGCTCTTACCTCTTTCTGGATGCTTGTGTGCTTCGATTTTGCTTTTCGAATTTTCTGAAATTCCTCAGATTCCAGGTAGGCAAGCTGCTCTCTCTTTTTTTTCCTGGCAGGCTCTAATTCATCTTCAGCTAGAGCAGAAAGAAGTTGGAGAAAGTCAGTGTCCTGCCGCTGTTCAGCTTCCTCACTCTCTGCCTACCAGGCCCTTGCCCTTGACAGACCCCAGTGGGCACCAGCTGGGAAAAGCTCAGGGAGGGAGCCGAGAAGTAGAACCTAGAACATGAGACAGGGAAGACCTGACCACTAGATTAGAATCTCTTTTTCACTGTAATATAGAGAGCTGATTATAATAACAGATAACAACAACAAAAATCCTACTTACAAACCAATTAAAAATGCTACTACCAACTGTAGAATTGTAAAAAGAAATAGCCATTTAAAACAAAGGCTATTTCAAAGTAAATCTTCATGCCAATATATTCTGAAAAGATTCAATGAAGCAATAAGAGAAATGCAAATCAAAACTTCAATGAGATTCCACCTCACTCCTGTTAGAGTGGCAAAAATGAAAAATACGAACAACAACAGATGCTGGAGGGGCTGTGGGAAAAGAGGAATACTGTCACATTGCCGGTGGGACTGCAAACTGGTTCAGCCACTCTGGAAAGCAGTGTGGAGTCTCCTCAAAAAATTAGGGCTGGAACCACCTTATGACCCAGCTATCCCACTTTTGGGTATTTTCCCAAAAGAGTTAGAATCAGCATACTATGGTGATATGGCTTCATCAATGTTTACAGCTGCTCAATTTACTATAGCTAGACTATGGAACCAACCCAGATGCCCCTCACTGGACAAGTGGATTCAAAAACTTTGGTACATATATACAATGGAATACTACTCAGCCATTAGAGAAAATTATATTATGGCTTTTGAAGCCAAATGGATGGAGATGGGAAAAATTATGCTAAGTGAAGTATCCCAATCTCAGAGACTCAAGGGCTGAATGGTTTCTCTCATTTATGGAAGCTAGAATAAAACTGTTAGATGGCTAAGCTAATAATAACTTCAAAATGTATGAATTTTAACAGTAACAAGGGGAAGCATGCCTAGGATACCTGGAGATGTAGGGAGGGAGGCAAGGAGGAGGGAGGGATTACCTAGGAGACTGGTGGGAGGGAGTATGGGGGAATCAACTCAGAAGGAGATCTCTGACCTCCATGAGAAGTCCATTTAACACAAGGGTTCATTTGGGGGAAACACTGAACCATGGGGAACCCAAGGGAGGGAAACCATGACACGGCATCAGCCTTGGCTAACTATGTGAACATACATTTGTTATTGATTGTTTGATAATGATTCCCCCTCAATTGTAAGTCCATATTCAACTAATAAAAAAAAAAAAGGACTTGAATGTTAGAGAAGCTAAGATTAAAAAAAAAAAAATTCAGTGAGATTCAATTCAATGATTCCCAAATGTTCATATTGTGTATAATTTCATTCTAATTTAAATGTGATATAAGAAACAATCAGTTCCAATTGCAAGTCTTCCTAGTGAGGGGCAAAACAAGTTAAAGAATGCTTCAGCTGGGCATAGCGGTGCACACCTGTAATCCCAGTTACTCAGAAGGCCAAGACAGGAGGATCACAAGTTCAAGGTCAACCTGGGCAGATCCTGTCTCAAAATAAAGTAAAAAGGGCTGGGGACATAGCTCAGTGGTAGAGCACTTGCTTAGCATGTGTGAGGCTAGGCCTGATCCGCAATAACCCCCCCCCCCCCCACAGAATACTTAGTATTAGGACGCTGGTTATGGTTAGAACATTTCCCTAATAAATGGGCCCTTCCTCCCAATGCCAGCTTTGAAACCGCAGTACCTTGAGGAGATAACGTATGGTTCTTTTCCACACGCTTCTTCACTTCCAGGACACTCTGGGGGTCCTTCTGCTTCCTTGTAATGTTGTTTGGATCTGTTTTTGTAAGAATCTGGCCTTTTGCCCTTAATTTGGTGATAGCAGCTAACTAGAGACAAGAAAAGAGAAAGCACTAAGGATCTAAAGATGAAATCGGCACCCAGAGCCCCTGCCCCTTTCCAGTTATCAACCAGTGGGGTCTGGCTATTTTCTGATAGAAAATTGGCAGTATTTCTTCTTTTTACTTAAAATTGCAACAATTAATTAAATCTAAGAGGTCTATATACTGATGAATGAAGTTTCAGTTTATTTGAATATAACAAATAGCTTAACATCATGGACTATAGGTTTCCAGATCTATCAGAGAACCACAAGATCATTTTGGAAGTTTCAGAATCACACAGAATTCACATAGAATTCTAGCTTGTTGCTGACTAGCATATAACTATGGGCAAATTACTTCATTTCTGCCTGTTTCGACATTGAGAAAGTAGAGATGATAGCATTGACCTGTCTTTTAAGGTCATAGTTGTCTGGATTAAATGAGGCAAAATACAGGACCAGCATGGCCTGCAGGGTAATATTAATCAATATGTGCAGCTGATATTGTTATTGCTGCTGCTCTTATCATTATAGGTGAGGCTTTGCTTTAGAGTGAGCTTTTGCCCTTAGTTGGGTTATTCCTGGTGACCAGAGAAAAGCTGAGAGGTTCAATCAACGGATCAGGGCATTGTCAGGTGGGGTTCTGTGTACCCCCCATCCCTACTTCAGCCAGGGAAATTTAGCAGACAGGACTTCTGTATAAGATTCTTTTAAAAATGAATTATTTTTGTGGTTGCTGGGATCAAATCCAGGGCCTTGTGCATGTGAAACACTCTCTCTACCACTGAGCTACATACCCACTCTAAAGGATTTTTTAAATCACTATTTTATGGTCTTGCCTCAATAATTCCAATTTTTTTTCTCTTACACCACTGTTTCTAGTGGTAAAACAATATTTTCCTGGAGACTGTCTCCTTCAGCCTGATAAAAAACAAGGTTGAGATAAGGGCTCTCCTTTTCTTAGATTTAATCAATGGTTACGTTGATATCATTATCATTTAAAATTCCTAGACTCTACTTAACACAATTGGTCAATATCCACTAGGCATCTGTCTTTCCTGGCCATGAGTTTGAAACTTAAGCCATGTCTTGCAGAATACGAAAGCAAGCACTGAAGAAAGTAGAAGCCAGTTACTTTTTTAGCTTCTGCCATTGCACTCAGTTTTGGTCGCGGTGGCGGTGACTCGTCAAAAAAGAGAACATCTTCCCCTTCCGAGATGCCTCGGCCAAGCTTCGGCATCTGTGCGGCTGCCGTCCCTTCCAGGCCAGGGAACTCGGCCCCTATTCGAGGGGACTGAGCAGCGGGAAGCTGAGATGAGCATGGCACAGCTGGGCTCTGGACTTCACTGGAGCTTTGGAGAAATCTTCAAAGAAATATGCAGAGAAAAAACACACACAGGATTCAAACAACTCCAGAACCCAAAGCCTAGGCAAGGCCACCAGATGACAGCTAGTTGTTGGTAAAATCATTTCCCCTCCTTGGTTAATCATTCTAATTACACGCAAAAGAACAACTCTAACTTTTGGGTTACCTGACCTCTACTGAATAAGTTCTAATTGTTCTTCACTTAAGTACTGATTACTGTTTCACCAACTGGCTTTCCAGTGAATGTCCTTTGCAGGGCACAGACCTGAAGTGAAGGCGTGGACAGAATTCTAGCCTCTGGTTAGCTCTGGGTCCTCACCAAATCCCTGTGCATTTTTCTTTACTTAACCGGAAGTGATAAAACATAGGATGTGTTTAGAAGTTCTTAACAGAACACTGTAACTTGAAGGTTGATTATACATGGTTTTTTTTTTTTTTTTTTTTTAGAGAGAAGGACAGTGAGAGACAGAGATAATCAATTTTTTATTGAGTTTTTCACATGGCTTTCACTGCTCTGACACTCAGTTGTGTATACGGGTGCTGGGGTTTGAACCCGCATACTCGCACATGCCGGGTAAGTGCCATAACCATCGAGCCACCGCTCCAGCTCCCATTATACATGGTTTTAACAGCTCTTTAAAACCAGTAAACCTCAGAAATCATCTCAAACTCTTTATTTTATAAGTCAAGAAGCTAAGGCCCAGGATCCCATTGCTTACAAGAGACAGAATCACAGCTGGTGCTAGGTAATCTCAGGCCAGTGCCAAAGTGTACTTTTGCAAGTTTTAGACTGAGTTTGCAAACTGCCTGTCAAATCCTGTCCAAAGATATGTTTTGTTTGGCCAGCAAAATGCTGAAAAATGTCAAACTGTAATGCCTTCTAGTTGACAGGAGTTCTTTATTTCCAAGGCCCACACCCCAAAATATTTTCATGTCTCCAAATATATTTATGTCACCTGAATCCTATCAATATCTCAAATTAATCTGCCTGAGACCACACTTTTATTTTTCCAAAGAATTTCCTCCTGACTTTGAATTGACTTTCCTTTCTATGCAACCACCCAACTTAGCAGCCCAGGATTGGGACAGTATATTAGATAAACACTGGAGTCGAGTGAGTGTAGGTGGAAACTCAGTTTGGTCCCATGCAATCTCCGCCCTTCAGCTACCATCATTAATAAAACCAGGACCACAACAGCTTGTTGAGTTACCGTGAGGACTGAAGGAGAGGCTCTATTCATGGCGTGCCTGCTCCATGTATGTTAAGTGCCTGCAGACAGTAGCTGGTATCTTTACTCAGACAACTGAGTTCAGGAAACCTTGACTTGTCCACTTTCCATATTTCCACTTGATTATATCTCTAAAATGACTCTCCAGCTTCAGAGCCTTGTTTTCTCACTTATCTGAATAACTACAACCATCTACTCATTGGTTCTCCCTGTATTTAAAAACCTAATTGTGGCAAAATCAAGAAATGAGAGGCAAAGAGGTGAAAACGTCCTCCCTTTCTACAAGATCCCTCTTCTCGCTTCACTGCCTTCTCTTTCCACAGTGGTACTAACTGATCTACGTCTGCTCTCAGCCAGGCTGAGCTAGAAATCTACATCCTTCACAGTTCTTTAGGTAATGACAAAAACATATCCCACCGAAATCAGAAGTCATGTTTTTTAAAATTGATAAGAAACTCAGAGGATTCCTGAGATGAGTTACCTAAACAGGAGCGTAGGAATACTCAGCATGCGCCTCTTACCGTCTCTGGATTTCTTCTGATTTCCTTTTCCTCATCTCCAACATTTGCTGCTTTTGCTGCTTCAGGAGGGCTGATGCTGAGATAGACTGGATGGCAGGTTTCGGGCTCCCCATGATCCCTGAAACACAAGCCCAGATTGAGGGGTTCTCTGAGAGCCAAGGAGCTCAGATCTGACTGCAGCCCGCGCGTGGACTGTACCTGAAGCCTTGGCTTTGGCCAAGTGTTGTCTTAAGTTTCTGGCTCCAAATGTTGGCAGGTCCATCAGTTCCCTGAACTCCTCAGAGCAAGACAAGGTCTTCTGGGGTATTCCTGGGACATGCAAACATTAGCTTTAGCAGATTCAAAATTCAGATGGCTTGGTGTCACACAATGTGTGGTTTTTAAAACTCTGCACTTGCAAATAATCATTTTAGATGAAGTAGGTGGAATACGAAGATAAAATACAGAGCCCTTAACCTCTGACATCTGACTACGACTGCACAAGTACTGTAAGTGTTAGTTCTAGTAATGAGCAAATTACTAAGCACCTAGTATCTGTGGGGTCATTTCATACACTCTTTCTGGAATATGTATGATGGATAAGGATATATGCTGGGCCCTGGTCATGTGAGGACCACAAGTACAAGGTAGGCTGGCATTCTCTAAGGACTATTTTAACAAAAGATCACTGATTGGATTGATCAGGAATTTAAAACTATTGATTCTAATGCTGTATATTAAGAGTCTGATCCAGATACATTAAGAAAACTGAAAATACTTGAAGCCAAGAGACACAGCTAAGATCACTATGTGCTTTTCCTTGATGTCCTGCTACTGGGCCTGAGGCCTTTAGCTTAGACCACACTACTCACTAAGTGCAGGTGATGGGTGGATATTCGTCAGGGTGTAAGCCAAATACAGCATATTTCAATTGGAGAAAGAAATTTACGATCAAGAAACTAAGTTACCAAGTTTCTGCTGAGTCTCCTGAATGATCGAGTTCGTGCCCTTTACAACCAGATTAGTTAGGGTGGTTTGAATCTTCTTCTTGGGAACAACAGCTGCAGCACTGAAATGACAAGCGCCACCCTCCATGAAAGAAAAGCACTACCACCGCAGAAGTGCCTCAAGGCACCATGTACGTAACAGGTTTCACTAATGCCATGGCCCAGTGGCACAACTGGTTTCTACTGGGTCACAGATGAAGAACAAGAGGCAACCTGAAAATTGGCCTCAGGCCATTCATTCTGCCAGGGCAAAAGAAATACAAAATATGCCAACACTTTAAAGTCTAAGAATTCTTTTTTTTTTTTTTTTTTAAAGAGCGGGACGGTGAGAGAGAGAAAGAGAGAAACAACTTTATTTAGTTTTTCACATGGCCCTTGTTGCTCCAACACTTAGTTGTGTACGTGGTGCTGGGGTTTGAACCCCGGTCCTCGTGCTTGCCAGGCAAGCGCTGAAACCGCTAAGCCACTGCTCCAGTCCCAAGTCTAAGAATTTGTCTTAAGACGATTAAGCATTGTGTAAAAATTTAGGATGGTAATTACAGCTTAGTCGATGATGTTATAAATTAGAAGCACCATTAATGTTCATGGGTAACAAGCCATGTATAACAACAGTAGGTAACCACTAAAAATAATGACATTTGATAAATATTTGACAGGAAAACATTATTTTGTGGAAAAAAGGGGTTCCAAAGTATAATTTGGCCCATTTTAAATTACTAAAAACACATTAAAAAAAAAAATAAGCCCCTAATATCTAGACACATAAATACACAGAGCAAATCGTTTTCTAAGTGCTGGGATTATAGATGGTTTTTATTTTCTCCTTTTGGATGAACTGAATATTCTTATTTAAAAATAATATTTATGCATTGTTTTTAGCAGTGTGAAAAAATACAGAAATTATTTTAAATCATAAAAATGTGCTCCATGGTACCAACTCAATAGGAAGTGTGACTCCTCTTGCCCAATTTCTGTTGTACTGGGAACAAAATCCATTTCAGTGTTAAACCAACTTGGCTCCCTTGTGCCAAGTCCCCATGTCATGTCTTCAGATGTGCTCCTTTGATCACCTCCTTCAGGGACTCTACAGCCTGACATCCCCAGCAGAGGGGCCATGAGCAGCTGCCCCACACAGTCCCACCCACAGCGTGAGACTTCACAGCATGTGTGTTCTCAGAGGTCTTCAACCTCAATCAAAGGGTCCTGATGGAAATGACTCAGGGCTGTTAACACCACGATGAACATATTCTTAACGGCCATACTATCAGCCCTGACAAAATCATAGCGTTTGTGTTGGAAGCTAAAGAATTACTATAGGCTCTGTGTTAAAGATCACCCCATTCACTTAATCCTTCTCCCTTCTCTATGTTTTCCCCTCTAAGGATAGAAGGCCTTGTCTACCACATTAAAGGCAGTGAGCAGTGAAAGATAAAGGATTCTATGACAGTCCCAGAAAAGTCTGAGGAAAACGAGAGAATGCTTACATGGAAGCTGCGTAGGACGCGGAGGAAACTCCTCCATAGTAGAAACCATCTTGACACAGCCGCTCCTTAAGGCTGGTGCCTTTGCGTGCAAACTTCTTTGGAATTCGTCCTCCAGAGAAGGTGGACTGCAAATCAGCTCGCCTTGCGCTGACTTTCTTATACTGAGCCTGGATGTGATACTGACAGTACTCACAGTCATTCTGCAAAGAAGAGCGGCTGATGAGGGCCAGGGCTGAAGCAGGTGCAGCCCCTTTCTCCCAGCCTTACAACACTGTCTGCATGCGGAGTCCCCTGATGACCGCCAGGACCGCTACCAAAGGGGAAACGCTACATGGCAATTGTCTGATAAGAGGAAGTGACAGAATTCATCTCCCTTTGCACACTTTCTACACTGGAGATAAAATCAGTTCCTAGAACAAACCTTGAAGAAGACGGGCACAAAAGGGCACATATTACGATTCTTTTTATAAGATACATCCCGAAGAGACAAATTCGTGGACTAAAGCCAGATTAGAGTCACCAGCGGGGAGAAATAATGGGTGTGTTTATGGGGTGATGCAAAGTTTTGAAAACTAGAGAGAGCTAGTGGTTACACAACTAAACACCATTGGATTGTGCACTTCCTAAATGACGAATTGAAGCCAGTGCACATCTGTAATCCCAACTACTTGGGAGGCTGAGGGAGGAGGATCACAAATTTGAGGCCACCCTGGATAACTTAGCATAACCTGTCTCAAAATAAAAAAGAAATTAAAAGGGCTGAGGATGACAAGGTGGGGTAGAGTGCTTGCCTAGCATGTATGGGTCTGCGGTTTCAATCCCAGTACCAAAAAACAAAACAAAAAAATTAAACCAAGACTAGTTGTAAGTGAATTTTATCTCTGTAAAGGATAACTGTACTCTTTTAGCTTATGTATTAGAAAGGAATAAGGGAAATAAAATGAGATGAAAACAGAACCTGCATTTAATCTTTCAAAAGAACTGTAAGTACTTTTCATACTCACTAGGATGACTATAAAAAAAAACCCAACAACAACAAATGTTGGCAAGAATAGGGAGAAACTGGAACCCTTATACGTGGCTGGTGGGAATGTAAAATCATTCAGATACTTTGTATAACAATCTGGGAGTTCCTCAAAGCCTAAACAAAGTTACCATCTGACCCAGCTATTCTACTCCCAGGTATATAGCAGAAGGAATTAAAAACACACGTGCACTAAAAACTTGTACATGGGGAGCTGGAGTAGTGGCTCAGCAATTACAGAGCTTGCCTGGTATGCACAAGGACCTGGGCTCAAAACCCATCACTCACACAAGTGTCAGAGAAATAAAGGCCAGGTGAAAAAATAAAATAAAAATTCTTTCTCCTCTCTCTCTCTTTAAAAACAAAAGCAAAAACAACTTGTAAATGAATGACAGCCAAATGTAGAAACAACTCACATGTCAACCAACTGAAAAATGGATAAACAAATGCGGTCTATCCATGCAATGGAATATTATTTAAGCATAAAAAGGAATGAAGAATTCATAAATGCTACAACATGGATAAAACTTGAAAACATGGTAAGCAAAAGAAATTAGTGACCAATGATCCCATTCTATGAAATATTTAGACTAGGCAAGTTTACAGACAGAAAGAGACTAGTGCTCACCCGGGGTGGGGAGAAGAGGGACTGGGAAATGACTACTAATGGGTATGGTTTTCTTTCTGAGACAATGCAAGTACTCTGAAATTATACAGCAATGATTCACAATTCTGGGAATATACTAAAAATTACTGATTATACATTTAAAAGGGCGCATTGAACAGTGTATGAATTGTGTCTCAGTGAAGCTATTTTTGTTTTCTTTATTTTTTTGGTACCAAGGATTGAACCCACGGGAGCTTAACCACTGAGCCGCATCCCCAGTCCATTTTTTTCATTATTTATTTTTTAGGACAAGGTCTCACAAAATTGCTTAGGGCCTCACTAGATTGAGGTTGGCTTGAACTTGTCATCCTCCGGCCTCAGCCTTCTGAGCCGCTGGGATTGCAGGCATGTACCACCATGCCTATGTTGTTTTCTTAAAAATGCCCGAAGTGAAGTAATATTAGACTATAGGCTAAATTAAGATTCTCAGCCTGTTTCATCACTGGGTTTGATCTCTGGAATTACCAAGAATTGAAAGCAAACTAGAATTCTTATACTTAAGTCTGCCGGCAGTGTAAGATCATTTTCTTATGGGATTAAAACTTGCCTACCCTTTCTTTGCCCTCAACTTTTCAAACTGGCAATTAGTAATCACACATTCACGTTTCTCACTTTGACTCTTCCTATGAAATGGAAACTCAGTTCCAATTCAGTCATTACAGCTAAAACACCTAAACTCTATTCCTAATAATTCTTTCCTTTAGCAGAAGTTATCTTAACAAGATTGAAACCAACCAAATTAACAGTCTGTGTGCAAGGCTCTCCGTTCCTCTTCTTGGCTTTACATGTCCCCAGGTCAAGAGCTTCACCCATAATCAAGACCTTCTGAGGATGATCAATAGACAAGCACACCTGAAGAAGAGGCAAGGCAGAGTTAGAGGCCAGCAGAGGCAGGGCCTCCTGTTAGCAAGAGTGGATACAAGAATGGCAGGGGCTTTATTGGTCCAAAGGGGAATGAAGCTGAGGCTCTAAAAAACAGATTAAGTGGGAGTGGGATGACATTCAGCTCTCTTCCCAGTAACCATTTCTTTCTTTCTTCTTGGCTATCAGAACCCTGGCTTTTGTTTGGCTGGGCAAATGCTCAACCTCAGGAAATGGATCCCAGTTGGTTTTCCCAACATCCCTTATAGCTAGCAATGGTCATGAGACTAAGTTTTAGTCAATGAGACTTAAGCAGAGTTGGTAGGAAAGCCCTTGCTTTCTCAAGAAAAGGAGAAGGCTGGCTCACCTTCCTCTTCACCTCCTACATCTTGAATGGTGGTGACTGCAGGGCAACCCGGTTCTTACCCCTCTTGCTTGTAACTTTCCAGCAGAATGTATTAAGGACACAAGGTCCCAAGATAAGAAGGAACTTTCCCTTCAACCCTCTTAAAACATGATGTCCTATAACGCTTGAGC
>PVKS010045522.1:0-13727 GCA_004027875.1 Aplodontia rufa
TTCTTCTTTTTTTTTTTTTCAGTACCAGGTTAAGCACTTAGAGGTGCTTAACCCCTGAGCCACATCCCCCGCCTGTTTTATTTATTTTTTATTTCAAGACAGGGTCTCGCTAAGTTACTTAATGTCTCATCAAGTTGCTGAGGCTGGCCTCAAACTTGTGATCCTCCTAACTCAGCCTCCCAAGCTGCTGGGATTATAGGCATGTGCCCCAGCACCCAGCAACTGGTATCCTTTTAAGAAGAGGAAATTAGGACATGCACAGACAGAGGGATGGCTATGTGAAGATATGGGGTTGTCCATCACATCTGATCTGACACTGCTAGCTTTCAGAACTCACAGAACTCTGTCATTCAAGCCCTGTCTCCCAGTCTGAGGTGTTATCTTGTGACAGCTGAGCACATGCATATACCCCTCCACACCTTTGTCCCCATCCTGGCACACTGTCCCAGACTCTGCCTCTCTCCACGCACCCACACATGGCCACTCTCAGAAGCCCATCTCTCATTGGACCTCTTAGCTGGCCAGGCATGGACCCAGTGATTTCCCCTTTACTTGTCTGTGGACAACCACAGCTTCCTCACGGGATAATATGAGGTAACACTCACAAAGGTTGGGCATTTTCAAAAACGAAGGAATCCTGGCTGGGTGTGGTGGTGCACACCTATAATCTCAGCAGCTTTGGAGGCTGAGGCAGGAGGATCGAAAGTTTGAGGCCAGCCTCAGTAACTTAGCGAGGGCCTAAGCAACTTGGCAAGAACCTATCTCAAAGTAAAAAATAATCATAATGATAAACCAAAGAATCCATCTCAGCAGCTTTGCTTAGAGAACATTCTGGCAGATGGAGCTGAAATCTACCCTCCCTAGACACCCGCTGCCTGATTTCTGTGGACCACGGGCTCAACCACCGCTGTTCCTTCCCCAGCGTACAGCACAATGGAGACGTTTTTATCCTGTGCAGTGGGTCCCTAGAGAATCCCCAAGAGGTAATGAATATGCAAATGGATGCAAATGAGCCCTTTAGCTACTGGGGAGGAAAGCCTGAGGGAGGCGTGGCAACCGTTGCCATGGAAACCAGGCTTCCAAGAGCCTTAAGGAGACTTCACCGAAGCAGCTCCCTTGCACACCCCTCTCTGCAACCTGGCTCCAGCTGCCAGCTGCCAGCTCCGGCGCTGGTGGAAGAAAGAGTTCCCTAAACCACCGGAGGGAAACTTCAGAAGTGGATGCTGAGATGAGATGGAAGACATTGCAGCCAAAAACTAAATACTGAACAGATAGGAAAGTCACACAGATAGAAGTTTGGCTCGTGAACTCCGGGGCTGCAGCGGTGGCTCAGGGGAGGGCACTGGCCTGGCATGAGCAAGGACGCAGCTCCCATCCCCAGCTCCGCATGCACAGATAAATAAAGAAAAAGCAAAAGCCTGATGAAGCACTCAACTCTCTCTATAAAATAAAACTTAAAAATTGCAAACTCCCCACCGCGCCCAGGGGGACACTTTGGGCCAGCCGCTTGCCAGGAGGTCTGGGTCTTTCTTCCTTACCCTGAAACACCCAGACCCACCTAAATCTCGGGGGCATTTTGGTGAGGATGGGCTGAGCTGGAGGGGTCCGTCCTGTCCCCACCCGGCACATAATAAACACTGCACAAGCATTCCATTCTCCCGCAGGAGGGACATCTCCCAGCTTGATCCATATATCTTGTGGGCTATTTTTATTTGTGTTCCGGGTGAAATAAAACAAGTCGAAGCGGAACATGAAATCTGAGGATTCCACCTTAAGGGGGAAAAAATCAGGCTTTGCAATAACAAATATCTGCAGAAGGCAGCTACTTGGGTGAAATTGTTACCCCTCCAAGACAAGTCTAAACTCTTCTGCGTTATGAAAACTCCAAGCGTTGCTTTGCCACTAAAAATTTATGTCCCCCACCCACCCAAATCATTCCTAAAAGACAGGACACATTCCCCACCGAGGGTCCCCTCTGGCACGATCAGCAACGCTCTCCAAGCCGGCGTGGGGGCCGGGGCCCGCTGTGTCCCACGTTAGCGGTGCTTGAGGGTCTGCTTGGGGTATTTCTGCTAGAAGTAACACCAGGGCCCCTTCTCCCGCCACTAGAATATCCTGGTCACAATCCACCCCTACCAGAATCTCAGTTCAACCTTGTCTAAGAAATGCTTTTACCGCTGAAAATGAGAAACCAGGACATGCCTACACTGAGAAGAAACTTCTAGACTAAGCAATCCATCATCCTTGAAATATTTTTTTTAAGGTACCAGGAATTGAGCCCAGGGGCACTGAACCACTGAGCCACATGCTCAACCTGTTTTAGTTTTTTTATTTTGAGACAGGGTCTCATGAAGTTGCTCGGGGCATCATTGAGTTGCTGAGTGAGGCTGGCCTCAAACCTGCGATCCTCCTGCCTCAGCCTCCCAAATTGCTGGGATGACCGGTGTGCACCATGGGCCGGCTTCATCCTTGACTTTTAATGGAGTTAGAGACTGAGGCTGGAAGGGTGCAAGGGCCACACAGGGGTGGAGCAGGCATCTGACTCCTGATCTGCTTGAATCCAAAGTCCTGGCTCATTCAGTCCAGCAGGTGTTCAGGAAGTGCCCACCATCTGGGCACAGCGGTTGGCAGGTGGGGATTTTAAGAGACCAGAATCAACCGCCTCTGGCACTATTCTACCCTGAGGTCTCAAAACAGTATGTTTTTATTTAATTACGTACGCATTTACTTATTTTTGCAGTACTGGGGATTGCACACAGGGGCTCTACCACTGAGCCACATCCCCAGCCCTTTTTATCCTTTATTTTGAGACAGGGTCTTGCTAAGTTGCACAGCCTGGTTTCAAATTTGCAATCCTCCTGCCTCAGTTTCCGGAGTTGCTGGGATTACAGCGACCGTGCAGCCAGGAGAGCATCTTTGAGGAGGATCTTTAAATTGGGGGCTTTCGGGTGTACGTCTTGTATTGCGCCCCCAGTGACTTCAGAGTCGAACACGGTCTGGACCAAGGGTCTCCCAGCTTCCCTGCCCTCTGCAGCCCCCACCCGACGCCCCCACCCCCCAGATTGGCTGCGGTCTCCTCAGGTTCCTCTCTGTCTCCCTTCAGATGGGGTCGTTCCTATGCGGCCCCAATCCCTGGTCTCCCAACAGGCCTTGCCAGGCTCTCCCCCACATTAACCCCCTGCCACCCACAACTATCCCATGGTAAGACTTAAAGGGAGGAGCAGGGCACAGTGGTGCACACCTGTAATCCCAGCAGCTCTGGAGGCAGAGATGGGAGGATCACAAGTTGGAGGCCAGCCTCAGTAACTTGGCAAGGCCCCGAGCAACTTAGCGAGACCCTGTCTCCCTGAGAGGTTAGGTGACTTTCCCAAAGTCACACAGCACCTGAACTAGGACTTGACTCTAGGATCCTCTGGCTTCACAGTCCTCAGAGGACCCTCAGGTCCTCTGCCTCTGACCAACCTGCGTGAAGGGTGAGGGCCTGAGTTCTACTATTTTCACCAAGCTTAGCCTCAGTTGGTTGTGACCTTGTTAAGCACAGACAAAATTCCAACAAGGCCGTGCTGAGCTCTCTCTCTCTACCTGCCCCCTGCTTTAATCCACTCAGAGGCTCAGAGAGGCTGAGCGAATTGCCCAAGATCACACAGCAGGAAGAAAGAGATTCTAAAAGCAGGTCAGTCCCGGCGAGTTAGGAGTCACATGCCCAGGTAGCCCGGGGTCCAGGCCAGGCACAGCATCAAGGAGACCGCTGGCTAGAGGAGGAGCTGGGGGCCAGAGAAGGTGACCTGCACCTGAAGGGAGCTGCTCCAACCTGCGGTTAGCAGCCCAGGACAGCAGTGTGTTCAAAGCTTCTCACTCTTCAAGAGAGGCCGGCTCGCCGATCATTGTAGGAAGCCTCCTAGTTCTGAACTGCTGAGTGTTTTAAGTAATGCAAGTGACAAGAGAAATCACACTTGTGGGTCCAACCTTGGCACTCCGGCCAGGCTGCCTGTATGGGGCTTGGAACTAAGAGCTTCAGAGCATGAGTATACAGCTTTTTTTTCAGGGGATTGAACCCAACAGCTCAGGAGGCTGAGGCAGGAGGATTGTAAGTTGGAGGCCAGCCTCAGAAACTTAGCAAGAGCCTATCTCAAAATTAAAAATAAATAAATAAAAAGGGCTGGGGGTGCGGCTCAGTGGTTAAGCAGCCCTGGGTTCAATCCCTGGTGCCAAAAAAGAAAAGAAAAGAAGAAGAGGAGGAGGAGGAGGAGGAGGAAGAGGAGGAAGAGGAAGAGGAGGAGGAGGAGGAGGAGGAAGAGGAGGAGGAGGAAGGGAATTAAATAAATATTCCTAAAACATAAGACAGGACAGGCCTCTGCTCTGAACAGAGCTCCCTGGACTGAATCCCAGGCGTCCCAGCCCTTGGCATTCAGAGAGCGGGGAGCCCCGCGTCCTGCCCGGGGGGCCGGGGCCAGCGCAGCCTCTACAGGTGACAACACCGAGTATTGGCAAGGTTTCAGTAAGTGGCCGGCACCCGGGACCTGCCTCTGGGTCGACCAGGGACAAGCCCCCAGGCTCCAGGGGCTGTCCCCAGCCCTGCCCGCCTCCCTGCCTTCTTTGAAGTTCAAAGAATGGCCCTCGCCCCTCGAAACAGCCCGTAAATCACGTAAATCACGCAGAAGAAAGGAAACTGTCCGTCCTGCCTGAGTTATGGTGACCACGGCGAGACAGCCCAGCCCCTGGGACTGCCAGCTGCCCTCACCTGCCCCTCCTGCACCCTTCCTGTTCCGGCCCAGTTCCTGCAGCCCCTGTGAGCCCTGCCTCCCTCCTCAATCACCCCATGTGCCCCTGAGGCAGGCTGGGGGTCCCTCGGGTCCCCTGGCTGAAGCTCGCACCCACCCATGTGGGGGGCTCCCTGCCACAGCCCTGGGTTGCACAGGACCCCTGCATCTGGGCCTTGAAGCTGGCTCCCCACGACTCTCCCGTCTCACTCTGGCCCCTTCCAGAGTGACCTGGAGAGCTCAGGGCACTGCCACGGGGACCCAAGCGCCTGTTGGTGGACGGAAGGAGCGGATGGGGACAGGGTGTGTCTCAGGGCAGGGCCAGGACCTGCGGTAGCCGCTGGGTCACAAGGGTGGCCAGAGCCTCAAAGGGCAGGGGAAGGCTCAGCTCTGAGTGTCCAGGGCCCCAGCTCTCCTGAGTCAGGGCAGGTGGCGCAGAGGGGAGCTCTGATGAGCAGGGACAGGCCACCGTCCCCACCTTCCGCCACGTCTGGGGCCAGCGCTGGGCACCTCCAGCCTGGACTCAGGGCCAGTCCCTCTGCAGCCCTTTCCATCCCTTCCAAGTCAGCCAGGGCCCTGCTCAGATGCCTGGCCACCATCCTGGCCCCACAGCCCCGACCCCCATGCCAGGGCCGCTGTCCTCCCTCCCACCGGCTCTGGTCTCCATGGCAACTACCAAGCCACCAAGTTCCCTTCCCAGGGCTCCTGCCCTGTCTTGTCCCAGGACACAGAGAAGCAGGCACGTGGCTGCCACAGGTGGACAGAAACAGAGGAGCCTGAAAGAGGGATGAGAATGTGTTGAGAAGCTTCCAGAAGGGAAGGGATTGAACCCAGGGCTGCTTAGCCACTGAGCGGCACCCCCAGACCTTTCTGCTGTTTTGTTTTAAGACGGAGTCTTGCTAATTTGCCTAAGGCCTCTCTAAATTGCTGAAGGTGGCCTCCAACTTGTGATCCTCCTGCCTCAGCCTCCCAAGTCTCTGGGATCACAGGCATGGGCCACCACGCCAGGAGGGGTTTTTCCACAGAGAACCACTGACTGGTGCTTCCCACTGGCTCCTCTTGAGGACCCTGAGGACAGGCACAGCCCCATCTCTGTTTACAGAGGAGGTGATAAAGGTTCAGAGAACTGAAGTGACCTCCCCTGGATCCGGGGACCTAGGGCCTGATGCTTGGCCATGACCCTGTGCAGCACCACAGTGGCTTCCGCCTCCTAGAAGGACAGTCACCCCACCACCCACCACCTATCACACCAACGTCACAGGAGACCCAGGCTCCGGCAGGTCCCTGCTGCCTTTCAACTCCACCCGCCTCCCCCACTCCTCCGGGGGCCTCTGCGCCATCTGGTTTCAGGCTGGTTCAGCCGGGGAACGCAGAAGAGAGGCCTGGGCTTGTTCCAAGGCCCCTGCCTCGGTGGCCCTCTGCTGTCTCTTCCTCCCTCTGGCTTTGGACGCAGCCTCTCCGGGCTCCTCGGGCACTGAGGTCCCCAGCCCCAGGGTTACACAGTCCAAAGGTCCCATCGGTCTGGGCATCGGCTCCTCTGCTCCGGAGCTCCCCACGGATGGGGCTGAGGTTAGACCCCTCCTGCGGAGGTCTAGCCTGCAGCCACACCCTGCTTGCTTTCCTGCCTCTCTTCCTCCTGAGCCCCTCAGAAAACCACAGGCACCCATGCTGCCTCCAGCTCTCCTCCTCCTTCTCCCCTCCTCCTTCCCTTCCTTCCATCTTTCTCTTTCAGAACACGTTCAGCCCTAACAGCCCTCCACACCCATCCACAGCAGATTCGGCACAGAACCGAAGGCTGCTGGAACCCCAGAAAGAAACAGAACAGCTGCTCTGGAAAAGTCTGCAAGAGGGAGGCGTCCAGTCCAACTGGGCACCCAAAGAGGCTTCAGGCAGGAGACCCTGAAGCTTCCCTGGGGCGGGGGACAGTGAAAGGTGGAGGGGGACTGGATGCGGGTGAAGGGCAGGCTGTCATTGGGGACTGCTGGCATCCAGTCTCTGCTCCCTTCATGTGCCTGGTTGTCTCGGCAAGGTCACTCACCGAGCTTCTGTCTTTTGACTCTCTGCAGGCATAGATCCGGAAACTGTGAACCGCATTGCTTTAACTGTGCATTTTACCCAGATGTGCCAACTGGAAGCATCCTTGGTGCTGGCCCAGTGACTTGGGAGGCTGAGGCAGGAGGATCACAAATTAGAGGCCAGCCTCAGCAACTTAGTGAGGCCTTAAGCAACTTAGGGAGACCCTATCTCAAAATGAAAAGGACTAGGTGTGTGGCTCAGTAGCAAAGTACCCCTGGGTTCAATTTTCAGTACAAGAGAGAGATAGAGAGAGAGGAGGAAGGAAAGAAGGAGAGAGGGAGGGGAGGGAAGAGAAAAGAGAGAGAGAGAGAGGAAGGAAGGAAGGAAGGAAGGAAGGAAGGGAGGGAGGGAGGGAAGGAAGGAAGAAGGGAGGTAAGACGGGAAAAGAATCTATTTTGTACCTGGTTTGGTTTGATTCAACGTTACCTTTTTAGAGATTTATCCATTTTGACTTCAACTTGTTGAACCGTGCTTTCAGCCACGTTGAACTTGTGAGCTCAAGTTCACTGATTTTAATAATTATACGATGATACCAAATATATGATTCCCCCAGATGGGTCAGAGATTCCAGAGCAATAATAAAAGCTGATATTTTGAGCAACTGATTTGGTTCTTTTGTTACGCAGCACTAGCTAGCTGAAACAGGCACAGTGGTATCTTCAGGATTTCACTATAGACAGCAGAAATCAGTCTTACTTGTGACTTGGTGTCTGTGTAGATGCACACTATTGAGAGGTTCTCTCAAGCAGTATCACTGCGGGGTAGAGTTCGGGTATCCTTGTCTTGCCTGGACAATCTTGACCTGCCTGAGCTCAGCGATTCTGCCAGCTCCCACCATCTCTTCAATAAATCCCCATTCTCTCAAGTCAGGCAGAGGAAAGATGCAACTCACTGGCTGTGGACTCGTAAGCCATCACAAATG
Organism: Aplodontia rufa; assembly: GCA_004027875.1. Classification (NCBI taxonomy): domain Eukaryota; kingdom Metazoa; phylum Chordata; class Mammalia; order Rodentia; family Aplodontiidae; genus Aplodontia; species Aplodontia rufa. The sequence continues at coordinate 7,759 of PVKS010045522.1, forward strand.
GTTGTTACCTGACTTTTTAAAATGGTGTTACTAATTTGGGGGATGATTTGTTCCGTAGCTATCACTGATTCGGAAAGATATTCCAATGCCCCTGAAAACCTTCCGTCCAGCTCCTGAGACACAAGTTCCTTAGGACCAAGAGGGCAGACAGATTTCCAACGCAACCACACCCGGACAGGTTGTGGAGGATGCTCGTAAAATGTGGTTGCTGGAGTTCCTTAGACAACATCTCTAAACTGGGCTTCACAGGGTGAGTGGGATGCGGCCCCAGGCCCCTGCGGGATTGCCAGGGTAGTAACTCTGATCATCCCAGCCCAGTCCTCCTGATTGCAGAAGAGGGCACCAATTCCTAACGCATGAGCACGTCTTGAGAACTGGGTGAAACAACAGGACCTGACGCACTTGCCAGAGTCAAATTCCTCTGCCCCTGAAGCACCGTAACCAAGCCCTGTCCCTTTCTGGACCTCTATCTCCAGAGAATTTGCAGAATAGACGAATGGATGGATGTCAGCTATTGCATCAGGAAGAAGGCTTTTGGTGACAAGTAACAGAAAGTCTAATTTCAACGAGTCTGAATTATCAGGGGGACTTATTTGATGACACAGGAAGATTCCAAAAGTTGAAGCCTTCAGGTATGGTTTGATCAAGGTTCCAGCCTTATTTCTCTGACTCTGTCTCTTCTAAAAGCTGTCGATGTTGCTTCTGCTCTCAGGGTGACTTGCCCTCTTGTGATCATTGGTTTACACACTCATTATAGAGCTATCACTGTGACCAAAGGGGTGGGACTGTGTCTCCCACCTTGGACCAAATGGTGACCGTTGTGAAGCTAGGGTGGGAATAATCACATCCAGAATCTCATGACCACTGCCAAGGGGGGAGGACTGGGTGATGAGCAGGCCACAGTGAAGACTGTGATAGGTGCCCAGGTCTATGACGGCCACATGTCCCTGTCTGGGGCCTCAGTTTCCCTTCCACTACCACAAAGGGAGGTCAACGGACCTCTACCCCCCACCACACCCTGAGCCCAGGCCTTGGAGGGTCGTTGGGAGTCTCAAGTGGGAGGCCAGAGCCCAATGCCTGCCCCGTGGGTGGGGTGGGCTCCGAGGGCAAAGGTTTCTGGGCAGGACAAATAGCTGGGTTTTGTTTCTCACTCTGACCAGGGTGAATGATCTCCAGGGTGAGTGGCTGGGGGCGCGAGTGATCTCCCAACCCTGTCAAGCCCTTTCCAAGCCGGTGGCCAGGGAGCCCGGATGCGCAAGCTCTGGTTCTCACCTTTAGCCGCCACCTGTGGGCCCACTGTGCGCCCACTTCTTGCCCACAGCCTGGGCCCTGCATCTCCTGGGCTTCCGCAGAACTGGGCCCTCCAGCCCCGTACCAGCCCTGCCTGGTACCTTGGAGCAGTCACTGATCCGCGTGGTTATTTAGATGAGAGCCCAGTTCTCGGGCACAGCAGCCGGGATCAAGGGCTCCACGGCCGCAGGGCCCTTGGCTATGGTACTGGGAAGTGGAGGACGTTTCTGTCCTCTCAGAACATTCTAGCAACCGGCCCGCGTCCAGCAGAGATGCAGCAGGAGACCCCAGGCCAAGCTCCTTCCTCTTCTGACCCTGAAGAAGTGATCATGTGACATCAGGGGAGCTTGGCTGGAAGCTTCTGGAAGCAGAGGTGGATACACAAGTGCAGACAAAGCCCTTTGGTCCCCTGCTCTCTCACTTCCTGCTCTGACTCTCTGGTAGCTGGTGCTTTGGCAGCTACTTTGGAACCATGAGGAAGCCCCACAGGAGGGCAGGGAGAACCGGGTCCCTGACGTCTTTGTTGAACCCTTGAATTCGCACCCACCGCAGCTCCTGAATTCCTGTAAGTTAGACAGAAATGTCCTCAGTGGGTGGGTTCCCTGCAGCCCAAAGCGTCCTGAGTGATTCTCATTCCAGGATGAGCGGGAGTGTTCTAGGTGGGCAAGATGTGAAAATGCTTTCCAAGCAAAGGGGACAGCGTGCTGGGGGCACAGAGGTGTGGGAGACAATGGTGCATCCTGGGAACAGGAGAAGGGCAGGTGGGTGACGCAACAGGTGAACCAGGGGCAGTCAGGGCTCAGTTGTGGATCTGGGACTTCTGCCTGCAGGCAGGGGATGGGGTAGGGAACACTGGGGACGCTTTAAGGAATGGTTTGGAGTGTGGGTGAAGTGTGCATGGGGGGTGGGTTGGTGGGGAGAGACTGGAGGCAGGGAGGCCAAGGAAGAGGCCAGGTAAGAGTCAATGAGGAGGCCCAGGTTGGGTGGAGGGAGGGCGAGGGAAGGAGTGGGGAGGAGCAGACAGGTGATGGAGATAGAGGAGATGAGGAGCCAAGGATGAAGAAGGAACAGCCACAGGGACAGCTGAGGACAGGGACGCCTGAGGAAGACTGAGAGGAAGCAAGGAGAGCAGTTGGAAAAAAACCAGGAAGTAGATGCAGAGGGATATTTCAGAGAGATGCGTACCTGAGCCCAATGCTGCCAAAACAGCTGCCCTCCACCTGCCCTCATGCTGCTCCAGAGTCCCCACCACTCAACTGCTCGTGCGCAGCAACCTCCTGCTCCCGCCATCAGCCCCTGCAGCCCCTGCTCCCCACCCTCCCTACAGAAGGCAGAAGGAACCTGCAAAATCCTAAGCCGGGCCTGGCACGATGGTGCAGGCCTGTAATCACAGCAACTCGGGAGGCTGAGGCAGGAGGATCGAAAGTGGGAGGCCAGCCTCAGTAATTTAGCGAGTCCCTGTCTCAAAATGAAACATAAAAAGGGCTGGGGGTGTTGCTCAGTGGTTAGTGCCCCTGGGTTCAATCCTTCATACAGAAAAAAAAAAAAAAAGAAAAGAAAAGAAAAAGAAAAAGAAAAAGCTAAGCCGGGTCACATCCCCACTCTGCTCCCCAGTCTCCCACAGCCCCCATCTTCCTCAGAGTCAGAGCCTCCTTAGATGCCCCATGGACCTGCCAGCCCGCACATCACCTCTCCAACCTCCTCTTTGCCTCTTCTAAGTTTCAGCCACCCTGACCTTGCTGTTCCATGAGAAGCCAAGCCAGCTTCCACCTCATGGGCATTTCTCCTGCTACGCCCACTGCCTGGAACTTGCTTGAGGTCTGCACATTTCCTCCCTGGCCTCCATTAGCGATCCTCCCTGTCCTCCTTACACAGCACAGCGCCCGGCCATCTGCATCTGCGATCAGCTCTCTTGCTCCATGGCACACGAGTGAAACAAGCTATCTACACGCAGACACTGCAAGCACCTTGTCTCTCTTTTATTTATTTTTTGTTTAAGAGAGAGGGACAGTGAGAGAAAGAGTCATGTTATTTAGTTTCTCCCGCGGCTTTCGTTGCTCCAACACTTCACTGTGCACGCGGTGCTGGGTTCGAACCCGCAACCTCATGCGTGCCAGGCAAGCGCTGCAAGCGCTGAGCCACCTGTCCGCCCCTCTGCCTTTAAGATGCTGAAATTCCAGGACCCAGTGGTGGGAAACTAGGGTCATCTCTTGGGTTTAAGCCGACAAGTATTCGTTGAGTGCCAACCGTGTCCTGTAAGACCAGGCGGTGGGGAAAACAATAATAACTTTCGCTGGAATTCAGGGTGAAACTGCTGAACAATGGCCTGGGGGCGGGAGGGAGCTGTTTTTCACCGAGTCCACTTCCCTGGGTCAAAAGCGAAGATCGCGGGATGGTTTTCTAGTAGACCATGAAGACCTAAGCATGCCCCAAATCTGTAATCCCTTAATAAGTGCCGGAGAAGCCCGCGTTGGCGCCCTGACAAGTCACCACCCGAATCACAATACGGCCCCAGCCCCCGGAGAGGAATCAAAGTCCCCGTTATTAAAATGCGTTATTTATGGCTTTCAGAAAGCCTTCCAGACCCCTGACAGCTCAGGAATGAGCTCAGAAATTAACTCTTTGACATTATCAGGGTCAATCCATCTCTCCGGTTCCTTTACCCCGCGATCTCGTTCTTTTTTTCCCTAAAGGCATGTGCCCAGGAGGAATTTCATTCAAAGCACAAAGGGATGACGAGCTACTTGGGGAACTGCATTAGTCCCTTCCCTAATCTGTCCTCTGATTCATGTGTCCTTTCTATAAAAAGCAGAAATGACTTCTCTTCCCACTGAAGGTGGCTCTGAGGTCAGGGGAAACCCCAAGAGGTGGCTGAGGATGGACAGCAGGAAACTGGACAGCATCTAGAGACCAATTCCCACAGAGGATCAGAGAGGGTGTGACACCTGACGAGGGTCACACAGGAAGCCCGTGCCCAAGCACAACCCTCCTGGAGGTCCCTAGGAAACTTGTCACTGCATAGCCCCCCCCCCTGATTTTCCACTCTGGAAAATTGCCGTAGACACAAGCCCAATGTAGTACAGACTTTTAGTGATCAAAAGCATTCAAGGAAAATTCAAAACTTTTATTTTTTATTATTTATTTATTTATTTATTGGTACCAGGGATTGAACCCAGCGGTGCTTAACCCTGAGCCACATCCCCAGCCCTTTAAACAATTTTGAGACAGGGTCTTGCTAAGTTGCTTAGGGCCTCACTAAGTTGCTGAGGCTGGCCTCAAACTTGCAATCCTCCTGCCTCAGCCTCCTGAGCCGCTGGGATTCCAGGAGTGCACCACCATGCCCAGCTCCAAAACTTTTTTTTTAAAGATGAGAAGCCAGTTTTTTTCTCCAGGCTCACTCACTATAGATGCCAGGGCACCCCAGGAACTCTGGGGCTCTGAGTGGAACGTGCAGGCACCTCCTTGCCTTGCCCTGAGCTGACTTCCCAGGCACCTGGCAATCCTGGGCGCCCCTTCCCCCCCTCCAGTCCCATCCACCCCACACTGCAGCAATAGGGCACCCTACTGAGAAGTGACAGAACCGTCTCACCTTGCCCTGCACATACACGGCTCCTTGCCCTTTACCAGCCCCCGAGGCCCTGGTCACCACGAGAAGCCAGGAGAAACTGGGCTCTGGCTGGAGCTCCCAGCTTGCTGGGTGACTCTGGGCAAATCGCTTTCCCTTTCTGTGTCCCGGTCCTTTCTACAGGCACACCACAGCATATGTAGGTCAGGATTACTTTGTGGCAAAAGTGCACCCAACTCCAAGTTGCTTTAAGAATTTGAAACGTGGAATGCATTGGTGCAAATGAGAAGGTCAGGGTTGGCACCAGATCCCGGCAAGGCTGGATCCAGGTTCCAGAAGATGCCATCAGACCTCTGTGGCTTTGCCTCTCTTCAGCCTTGTTCTTCCTGGTGGCTTCCTCGGGCGCGGTTTCCGCGGCTGTGGCCGCACTCACAGCCCAGCGCGCAGCCAGACGGCTGCCCCCTGCCGGCGGCCCGCGGAATCTCAGGACTGATGCTGATTGGCCTGTCCTGTGTCAGGTGATCCTCCGGGTCATCCAATCGCTGCGCCGGAGAAGGGTATGCTCTTCTCTGATTGGCTTACCTCTGGCAGGGCGTGCTAATCCGTGCCCCGCCCCGCGGGCTGGAACCGAGAAGATAAGAAGGCGAGCGCGGCCGAGAGGGCGCCAGTGTGGGCGCAGACACCGGGGCCTGCTTAGGGCCTGCGCTCCAGCGCCGCAGTCCCCTGGCGTCAGGGCAGCTTCAGGGGATTGGCTTGAGGGATCGGGGTGTCCAGACCCAGGAATGAGGCCTGGCCCGGCCCCTGCCCTCTGCCCCGCCAGCAGCGGTGGTGCCCAGCTGCGATGCCAGGGCCCCCGGGCTGCCTCGATGAGCCGCCCCCGATGGCCCCCAGGGCTGGGAAGCAGGGTCGCGGTACCGTCCAGGGCAGTCTCAGGCCAGGCCTGCCCCTTCCTGCTGACGGACCCCAAGGTCGTCCAACCCACCTTCCCACCCGGCAGCTAAATCTGCCCCCAGCGCACCGCCCTACGCCGGCTGGTGGCCCGTGACACCTGCACAGCCTGCCGTGCGTGGTGAGCGCGGAAACGGTGCCTGTCCTCGCCCCTGGACCCAGCCCA
>PVKS010045523.1:0-13754 GCA_004027875.1 Aplodontia rufa
ACAAAAAGGCAGAGGAAAAGACAATTCATATTAATTCATTCAAATTCATTTTCTCCCTCTCTTTCCCTTTCTCCATTTCTCTGTCTCTTATTCTCTCTCTCTCTTTTTTTCTCTCTCTCTGTCACACACACACACACACACACGCGCGCACACTAACCTGAGGCATCCATTTTTTGTCCTGAGACATTGATGATTCTGGTACTCGAACTGTCAGACTCAGACTGCATTACACCATCAGCCTTTCTAGTTCTGCAGTTTGCAAATGACAGATAGTTGGACTTTTCAGGGCCTATATTCATTTGATTCAATTCACATGTTTAAAAAATCAATGCCTCTGTTACACACACACATACATGAAACACAAACATACATACCCTTACACCCCTCCTGTTGCCCCTCCTGTTGGCTCCTCTACTGTGAAGAACCCTGATGGAAGATGTTGATTGCACAATTTAATTGGCCAGTTTTAACCTGGTTACAGGGAGAATAAATTCTTAATGAAACAATCCAAATAATTATATTGATATGGAAAGTAAGTACACTCAATAAATGTATTAGTCCTTTAAATCTGAGGAGGTCAATGAGAATCAATTATTATTTAAAGACAGTTCAAGTTACACCACCACCACACTTATGCATCATGATATTCAGCCTCACCTAGAGCCTTAAGGAATAGAGTCTGGTATTTACAGACTGAGACCTCTGGAAACTATGAGTACTCTAAATAAATATTTCCTTCTTAAAATTGCTTGTGTCAGGTTCTTTGGACTCAGAAATTTTTAAAAACTGACTAAAACAGTGATACAGTTATGTCAATGTATGTAGTAGCACAATTCACAACACTCAAGTTATGGAACCAGCCTAGGTGCCCATCAACAGACAAATAGATATAGAAAATGGGGTATATATACATGATGGAGTTTTAGTCATAAAGAAGGATGGAATTATGGCTTTTGCTAGCAAATGGACGGAATTGGAGAACATCATGCTCAGTAAAATAAGCCAGACTCAGAACATTAAGGGTCAAATGTTTTCTCTCATATGTGGAAGATTAGAAATGGGGAGGGATGAATAAAAATGGGATCTCCTGAAAATAGAAGGTAGAGCAATAGAGGAGAGGAAGGGATTGAGAGGAGGAAAGGAAGAAGGCATGGGGATGTACTGAGAAATAAAATCTACCAAATTGCGCTATGCCCATGTATGAACATACTGCAATGAATCTCACATTTATATATAATTATAATACACTAATTACAATATGAATAGAATGGAGGTCAGTAAAATAGAATAAGCAGATCAGTGTTAAGGAGGAGGGGATAGAAGAGGAAGGAACCAGGAAATGAGATTGATGAAATTATGTTACATGTATGTATAAGTATGGCATAATGAATCCCACTATTATGTATAATTATAATGGATCAATTAAAAACTTCAGAGTACCTGGAAAATTTCTTTTGATTAGGCTCTGAGTGTGGCCTCTATTGAACAAATTCCAGCATATATCTTAGAGGATTCAAACAAACATTTGAAGCCAGAAATCCATGTATTTACCAATTTTATTGTTCTTACTTCCTTTGTGTAAGTCCACATTTCCATCTGGTATTATTTTCCTTCTCCCTGAAAGACTTACTTTACATCATAATGTGGTTATGTTCATGCTGAATTCTTTCAAATTTTCTGTGTGGAAAAAAATCTTTGTTTATACTTAAACTTCAAAAAATAGGGTTTCTGAAATCTTACTCCAGTCAGAATGGCAATTATAAAGATGATAAATAAGGGCTGGAGCAGTGGCTCAACAGAGGAGCACTTGCCTGGCATGCCTGAGCACCCAAGTTAAAACCCCAGCACCACATATACAATTAAAGGTCGGGGAAACAAAGGCCAAATGAAAAACTAAATAAAATTGATTCTCTTTCTCTCTCATTCTCTTCCTCCTCTCTCTCTTAAAAAAAAGAAGCTGCCAAATAAAAATAAATGTTGGTAAGGATGTGAGGGAAAATGTACAATCATGCATGGTTTATGGGACTGAAAATTAGTACAAGCATTCTGGAAAGCAGTAGAAGACTTCTCAAAAGACTAGGAATGGAACCACCATATTATCCAGCTATCCCACTCCTCACTGCTTACCCAAAAGCCCTAAAATCAGAATACACAATACTATGGTGACATAGCCACATCAATGTGTATAAGAGCACAATTCACAGTAGTTAAAGTATGGAACCAATCCAGATGCCCATCTTTAGACAAATGGATTAAGAAATTGTTGAATATACACACAATGGACTTTTACTCAGCTATAAAGAAGAATGAAGTAATGGCTTTTGCTGGTAAATGGATGTAAATGGTGAAAATCCATCTAAGTGAGTATGCAGACTGAGAAAATCAAAGACTGAATGTTTTCTCTCACATGTAGAAGCTAGAGCAAAATAAATGAGAGAAGGCTGTGGGGGAAGTGATCAGATATCATAAAGATATAGGGAAGATCAGTTGAGGAGAAGAGAATGAGAGGGAGAAAGGAACAGCAAGGGGAAGATAAATGGAATAAATTTAACAAAATCATGTTATATTTATATATCCAGATACCAAAAGGAATTACATATATACATATATATTTTTTAAAGGAAGTTTAAAAGAGTAGAGGAGGGAGAATAGGGGGAGGGAGAAAAGGAGGAAAAGGGTGGATGGGGCCTGAAATAAAATTCCTTCCATGCATGACTTTGTCAAAATGAACCCAATTATGTAAATATACAGATTACGAACAATTTAACATTGATTACTATCCTGTAAATGTATAACTATCACATTATTTGAGTATTTGCCTAAAATGTTCAACCTATTTTTCTTGTGTCCATCATTTCTGAAACTGTTTATCTGAAGAAAGACTTGTATATATTACCATGAAAAAACTTCTGATAAAGGAGAACGGAGAGATCCAAATACTAGAGAGTTTGTGTATTCTTTCAAGGGTTTATGTGTATGCACAAGAATGTGCATGTTTAATTTACTTACACATTTATCAGACTGTAATATAAATTTGTGTCTGAGGAGACTTGTGTAGTTAAATATCTGAGATTTTGGATTGTAGTATGGCAATTTATGAGGTCTTCTGTTGGATTATGCATTTGCAAGGTAACTAGGCTTCTGAAGAATTATGGGAGATGGTGAACTAGGCTGCCATGAGGTTGTTGTGTGGAATTGGCAGGCAAAGAGTGGTGGAACTAGGTGGAGTGGTAACAGTGTGCAGGCAAGTCTTCAGATTCTAATCTTCAGTAACAATGAAAATTCATTCTACCTAATTTCAATTTAATAGCCATGTCCTCAAAGTCCTTTATTCTAGGACAAATTCTGAAAAACAATTGAAGGCCACCGAACATATCTACCAATAGCTCATATTTGAAAATGCTTAATGTCTCAAAATTTAATTTTGAAATAATGTTTATGCTGCAGCAGCATTTAAATAAAATTTGGATGACCTTAAAAAACACCCTGCAAAACAAATAAAGTATTATGAAAAAACAGCTAAGAAGTTAGGATCTATTTATTTCAATACAATTTGGCTGAGAAAGACAGCTTTATTTGCCAAATTGGAAAGAACCTATCTTGGTAGCTGCTTTGCTGTCAAATGTGAGACTTCCACAGACAGAGAAAAACAAAATTAATAAGCATACTAGGGGTCACTTTAAAACATCCCATCACTTTCGTGTTTCAAAGAAAGAAGCCCATATCAAAATCAAGAGCCATTTCGAGAATTGTGTACTATTATTATTTTAGAGGTAAGACCCCAGAAGATATTAGAAGGAGAAATCAACAAATGTCCAATTATTAATGCTTATGACCCAATTCACCATATATTCCTGAATGCCACCTCCCAGTGTACTTATTAGAAGTAGAGTGGATAAATGAGCTAAATATATGTCTGGATGATAAAGTGAAGAGATATCTAGCAAATAGAAATAATGCAGCATTTTACTCTGAAGATGTGCCACATTTCCCATTATGTGATCAAGTCCCAGCACTATGCTAAACTTGGCATAGGCAGCACAGCATCAAAGTATCCCATGGGAATACAGAATAACCTTTGATTTCTGTCTGTATGCAATTTTGTTAAGAGACTTTTCTTTTCAATGACACATGAGGAAACTATGATTAAACATTAATATTATTCAAAATTCACTCAACAAATTGTTACTGGGTGATTGCTATGTCTCAGGCACTATTCTAGGACATTAAGACAGAACTGTAAACAAAATAAAATCAGATCCTGCTCTCTGGAATCTGTCTTTAACTTGGGAGAGAGATAATAAGCAATAAACATTAAATAAGGCAACAAATTAGGAATGTACAAGATAAGAGTCATGGGGAACAAAAGCAGACTAGTTAAACGGGATCAGGGGCAAGTGAGACATTCAAATAAGGACAGGCGATATATGAGTGGAGATTTGAAGGACAGAGTTAGCTGGCTAAAAAGTGATGTGGAGAAAGAACACTGAGGAAATAGCATTGCCAGAAAAATACAAAACAAAAAGGAAAGAAAAAAGGAAACAACATGTAGAGCACAAGATCCTAAGGAGGAAACTTGCCAGGCCTGCTTAAGGAAGAGCAAGGAGGCTGGCTGGCTCAAGCAGAGTGATAGGAGAGTAAAAGGGGAAGTTAGATAAGTTAGATGATGGAATTAGGGTGGTGATAGTGCAGATTACGTAGAATCTAGGGTGGGGACTTTGAAAGTAGGTTATAACATGTAGGAAGGGACAAAACAAATGGAGTCAGAAAAATCAGGTTCAAATCCTTATTTATTCTTTTCTAGTAATATAACTTTAGAAAAGTTCCCGAGTTGTCCATTGACTGAGTTTCATCAACACAGTTCAACAAATATTTCAAAAGTGCTTAATCTATACTTGTGGACTCAGATAAAGTGAACATTGGCCATTTGATTAAGATGTCTGTGGATGATTTAGAAGAAGCGAGGAAACCCACGGGTCAAGTTGAGTACAGCAAATGTGAAAATACAAGGGGAAGGTAGAGAAATGGTAACTCTGGGGAGGCTTCTTTGTACACCCAATCAACATTCCTTCTCACTCTGTCATATTACCTTGTCTCCTAGACTTCATGACATATAATTGTAAATGATTAAGGTTTTAGGTAAGATCTTTTTGCTGCTGTGACCAAAAGACCTGACAGAAATAATCAGAGGATGAAAAGTTTATTTTGAGGCTTATGGTTTCAGAGGTCTCAGTCCAAAGATGGCTGTCTTATTGCCTTCTTATTGCCTGGGTGAGGTGAGGCAGAACATCATGGTGGAAGGGTGTGGTGGAGGAAAGCAGTTGGGGACATGGTGCCAGGAAGCAGAGAGAGAGAGAGAGAGAGAGAGAGATATGAACTCATCAGGGACAAACTATAAACCCCAAAGGCACTGCCCCTATGACCCACCCCTAGTCAGAACCTACCAGCCTACAACAATTACCACACAGTTAATACTATAGGGTTAATGTACTGATTTGGTTAATCCTTTCAAAATACAATCAATATATCTTTCAACTTTCTTGCATTGCCTCACAAATGAGTTTTGGGGGGACACCTCATATGTAAACTGTAACAATTATATTCTTTGGTTCATAATCTATCTCCCCTCACTTGAAAAAAATTTGAAAACAGTTAGGACCCTTCTTTGCCTTCTCCACTGCTCTGTTGTATCTCAAATGCCTACTATAGTGCCAGGCACAAGGTCAGCCCTCTATATTGTGAAATGAGTGAGCATAGAGACTATAATAAGGGAAAGCTTCACAGAGAAGAGGAAATTTTAGTTTGATTTTAACATATAAATAGAGATGCATAGCTAAACAACATAGAGTAGATCATTTCCACACATAGGAAGCAGCTTGTGCAAAGGCATAGCATGTTGTTTAGCAAGAATGACACATCTACAATACAGGAGATAATACCAGTTCTCCCATAAAACGGTTATGAGAATTAAGATCATGCAACTGAGTGGTATGGAGTGGCTCCCTATAGCTGCCATGGGAAACAAGCAGAGAATATTTGTTATCAATGATTTTCTCTATGTGGTGCCAAAAGGCCTTTTTGATGAAATTGTTACACAGTTGGCTAGACATCTCAGTGCCATTTAATGCAACTCTTGTATCAACCAAAATAATTCATAAACAAGTTGTTGCTGTCTTTCAAAATTTCCAAGTGGGTATCTGAATCCTGACTCTCCCTTTATAGCCTCATACTACCTCAGCACCACTGGGATAAAACTCTAATAAATAATCAATATTGCTCCTCTCAAGGGAAATGCTGCTCTTGCAACCCATGAAAGATAAATGTTGCTGTAGACTTTGAAAGAAGTCACCTTTACAAAAGATCTATTAAATCAATATGGCAGATCTTCAGTGTGAGGAAAAGAATGCCAACGAAGAATTTTGGCAGACTTGCTTGAAGTAATTCAGAAATGTTTTAGAACAGTATCTAGATAACCACACAAAAAGTCAAAGTCAAGGAATCAGCATTTATAATGCATTTAGGACACAGCCTGTGAAAGCTTATAAGATTTGTATGATATTGTTTTCATTTAAATCAAAACTGACAGTTGAAAAGATTTTTAAAAATCCATGCCCACCATAATCTATTTAGCATTTCACTGTATCTAGTGTTAGAATAATAAGATAGGGAAATATATGCACAGGAAGATTGTTTTGGGAGACTGATTCTAGAGAGGCTGAAAACTGTTAAAATAGTAAGAGATTTAATGACAAAAGTCTTGGGATAATATCCTACTTCAATTATTTAAAGTTGTGTCCCCATCATCAACTCATTCACTCTCCAAGCCTTGTCTATAAAATGGAAAATAATAGTAATGCCTGCCTACATAGGGATGGCTAGAAGAACAGATGAGGTGATTGATATGAACTTTACTTTTTTTACAATGTGAAATCATACAGAAATGTAATTTATTTTATTATGCTAGTTGTTTTGCTTTCTACAAGCAAACGTGGGGAAAATACAGAAAACATATGGCTAGTTGTTTTATTTTTGAGGGGGGGTGCTGGGGATTAAACACAGGGGTGCTCAACTATTGAGCTACATCCCCAGCCCTTTTCATTTTTTGAGACAGGGTCTCCCTACCTTGCTATCAAAGTTCTATAAGCTAATAATCAAGACATATTTCAACATTACAGGAGATTAAAAACAGTTTTAACCATTCTTCCTTCTAAACCATCTAATGGTGCATAGGTGGTACCCACTAAAGAGCTTTTGATAAATACATTAGTTAACCTGTTTTAGCCCTGGTACCATTATTCTTGATACACATCCCAGAGTTATGCCTCGATGAATTACACTCCTCATATACATTCTGTAGTTCTGCAGCTCCAAACCTTTGTCAAACTTATTTTTCCACCTGTAATACCACCATCTATCTACTCAGTCCCACATGTGTTTATTCTCACCTGAAACTCTCTATCTTTGTCCCAAGTAAAATTAATATTTTTCGTATGGGCTCGCAGAACACTTAATTGTTCTTCCCATATGATACTTATAACATTCAATCTTGTGTTACACAAGTGGAAGAATTTCCTCTAGTAAGCTAAATCCTTAATGGATTCATCACTGCAGTTAATAGAGAATGCACCACGTTGTACTACACAAATAGATATTCAGTAAATACTTGTGGAATATGTGAATGAACATCAAGCAGAAGGCAGAAATAACAATGTATTTCCTATTTACTGGTTAAAAATTTTAGGAAATTTTTCAATTGTATTTAAATCAGAGTGTGGTTTTTTGACAAAATAAGCCCACAGTTTGGAAATGAAAAATTAAAACATGAGAATATTTTTAATTCAACACTCATATTAAAAAATCCTGGGAGCTTATATTTTGTAATTTAATGATTCAGTAGAGATGAAGGAAATGCATGTGATGAAAATTTGTTAAAAATTCAGCAACCTGCATTAACTAAATCTCAATCTGAAAGCTTGAAAGCTTCTCTATGATAATACTCTATTCAATGACCTTTTATATTTATCCTTTGGAAACTATGCTTAGACTTAATAACCTAACTTTCTCATTATCATTTATTTTGACCTCAAGACTAATTTTGCAGCCTGCAGGGGAAAACTTTTCCTACTAATTAGTTCTTCTTGGTTGTATTCCAAGAGAAATGACAAATTTCACCTTGTTTAAGATGCCTCTTGGCACTGGTTTAAGCCAACTGAAGAAACCATGTATAATTTTTAAGGTCATATATTTTCCCCCATGAGAAAGAAACGAACATTTTACCAAAATATTCCTCACTTCCTCTCATATTTTAGCAACACAGTAACTCATTGTTAATATAATAAAATATAGAAGTAGTAAAACAATTTAGAAGTCACATACCAATATTTCAATAAATTAACTAGAGCCTGACTTTCATCCTTGATTTGTTTCAAATAATTGGTTTATTACTAAAGTCTATTTCTATTTCCTCTGTCAGGTTGATTATATTCTATTAAGACTTTTGCAATTAAGGTATATTTTAGGTTTAACCTAGTTTATTAATGGTTCTGAATTATTACTTTCAATCCCCACCTATTTATGTCTCCTTTCAGAAGGAGACATAGAGGTAAAAATCAGTAATTATGTTTTAATTCCAACTTTACTGTTCTAAAACTTTAAGAGATTATTCACATTTTTAGAGTCGCTCATTTGCAATAGTAACATTTTATAGAACTATTGACAGGACATATTTTTGTAGCCAGTGCCAACCTCTAATATGTCCTTTTACTGTTATTGCAGAAAACAATCAAATAAAGAATGCATTCCTTAGATATTTCCCTGCTAGTGATGCATTTTCAAAGGGAATATGTAAGCTATCTGGATTTGAATTTCAGGTTTGCCACTAACTCATGTGTTTTGGTTTTGCAAGATTTACTCTCGAATCACCTTGCTAATGTATTTAATAACCCCATGACCATTTATTCATCTAAAAATAAATATAGTACATATACTACCTCCAATTTGCACCCAACATTTCATAAAATACTAACTTAACTATTTTATCTGCTTAAAATCCAACAATGTCTTTCTGTTGCCTGAAGGATGAAGACTACACTCCTTAGGTTGGCAAACTCTGTCCACCTTCATAGGACCATTAATGATCTCTGTAGGTTTTACTTCTACAAAATGAGTTACAACTGGTTCATACTTTTCCATGCCACTTTTTAACATCTGTTTTCAATTGCACATCCAGTGGTGTGAAACCAGCCATGATGGGAATACTTACATCATGGAAATCAGCAAACGGAGAGTGAATTTTTAAACATTTAGCAACATACCACTAGTGATATGTACTTGAATCAGAGCAGCTATCATTATATCACTCCAATAACATCCCATCCATTTCAAAGAAAAAGATAAAATTGTCATGATAGTTTGGAAAATTTTATGCAATCTGCCCCTCATTACTTCTCAAACTTCATTTTCTTCTCTTCCTCCACACTTCAAATATGCTGTTCCAGCCAGAGTTTATTGTTCTTCCTCAAATACCCAGGTACACTTCCAACTAAAAGACTACCAAACAACCACAGATTTTCATGTGCATTCTTTCTCATCCTTAAAGTCAAATCTCAAATATTGCCTCTTCAGAAAGATCTTTGCTAATCAATGAAGCAGAATTCTTATGTAGCCTCTTTCTGCAAATTAGAACAAAGTCCAGTTTGGGTGGATTCATCGCTGCAGGCAGACTTTAGAAAGCAGGCAGTACCTCTGGAGGAAGAAATGGTGGATGTAATTTAAAGCAAATGGTATAGAGTGCTTAACCTGACAAGCAGAGGTTGGGCAGTTTCAGCCATCACTTGGCTGCACACCTCTGTTCAATGCCAAACTACACAGCAATATGTAAGGCACCAATTATCCTCACCATAATATTTCAATAGCCACTGCTACAGATACTCTCTACCATGGTACCTCCTTCGCTTCTTTTATAACACTTACCATAATATATAATTACCTGCCAACTGATTAGTACAACTGAAGGACTAAGTATAAACTTAAACTAGCATATATTTCTTCATGAGAAAGGAAAACAAAACATTTTTTCAAAACATTCATCTATTTTTGAAAGAGAAAGGGAAAGTGTGTGTGTGTGTGTGTATGTGTGTGTGTGTGTGTGAGAGAGAGAGAGAGAGAGAGAAACAATTTTTATTTAGTTTTTCATTTGGCTTTCATTGCTCCAAGGCTTCGTTGTGTATGTGGTGCTGGGGTTTGAACTTGTGTACTTGCGCATCCTGGCCAAGTGCCATAACCACTGAGCCACTGCTCCAGCCCCCCTTCCTCACCCTTTAACTCCAATTAACAACACATATTTTGGAACCCTGGTATTTAATAGTCTATATAATGAAATATAAAAGTAACTAAATGATTTGAAAATCAAATCAAATTTGAATAAAATCTATAGGGACTGATTTTCACCTTTAATTTGTTTCAAATTATTAGTTTATTACTGATGTCTACTTCTATTTCCTCTGTCAGGCTAGCTTATATGCTCATATCTTCAGTTGTCTAATATCTCTCTCCTGTACTCACAACAGAATATAGCATTCATAACATTATAGGCCATGTCCTGTTTACCATTGCACCTACTGAGCTTAGAACATTTCCTATCAAATATTGTTATTTGTCAACATAGTCTTACATATTGAAGGGAATTGTTGTTACATATTCATGTATACATGGACATTGACAAAGTAAATAACACCAATTCTAATCCAGGATCCCCAGAGCTTTGTCCACTCCCTTCTCTCATGTCTCCTCTGCAATACTCCCATGTTGTAGACAAAATAAGCATACACATGTACGTTAATTTTTGAAAATTCTGAGTTTCTCTGCCTGCCTGCGTATAGTTGGGCTTCTCTTGGGAGTCAAGAGTTCCAGTTGCATTGCAAACCACCCAATCCCTCCCTCCCCTCCCTGCCTCCTTCCCTTCTCACCCCTCCGTAATTATGTCTGCCCCAGCTTATGCAAAATTTCAACTATGTTGAGTTTATTATTTAATTTTAGCCAACTTTCATCCTATCTTAGAATTTACTATGGATTCCACATATGATAGAAAATCAATGTCCTTAAATGTCTGGGTTTGGGAGATTTCACTCAACATAATTTTTTTCCATCTCCATCCATTTGGCTGCAAATGCCATGATATCATTTTAATAGCAGAGTAGAATTATATTGTGTGTATATGTATATACATATACACACACCAGTTTTGAATCCACTCATCCAGTGAGGGGCAGCTGAATTGGTTCCATACATTAGCTATTATAAATTGAACTGCTATAAATACTAATGTAGCTGTGTCTCTGTAGAATGCAGATTCTAGCTCTTTGGGAAAATACCCAGTAGTGGGATAAATGGGTGGAAAGGTGTTTTCAACTCCAGGTTTTGAGGAGTCTCCACTCTGCTTTCCAGAGTGGCTTTACAAGTTTCCAGTGCCACCATCAGTGTATTAGTGATCCTATCTTTTCATAACCCACCCAGCATCTGTTAGTTTTCATATTCTTCATTTTTACCACTCTGACTGTAGTGAGGTAGAATCTTAGTAAAGTTTTTTTTTTTTTAAAGAGAGAGGGACAGTGAGAGACAGAGAAAGAGAGAAACAACTTTATTTAGTTTTTCACATGGCTTTAGTTGCTCCAACACTCAGCTGTGTACATGGTGCTGGGGTTTGAACCCGGGTCCTCGTGCTTGCCAGGCAAGCACTGAAACCGCTGCGCCACCGCTCCAGCCCCCTTAGTAAAGTTTTGATTTGCATTTC
Source organism: Aplodontia rufa (assembly GCA_004027875.1). Taxonomy (NCBI): domain Eukaryota; kingdom Metazoa; phylum Chordata; class Mammalia; order Rodentia; family Aplodontiidae; genus Aplodontia; species Aplodontia rufa. The sequence goes on from PVKS010045523.1 coordinate 11,792, forward strand.
TCTGATTACTAGTGGTGTAGAACATTTTCTCATATATTTATTGGCTTTTTGGACTTCCTCTGTTGAGAAGTTTCTGTTTAAGTTCCCTAGTTCATTTACTTAATGGATTATTTGTGGTTTTGGTGTCCAGTTTTTTGAGTTCTTTGTATATTCTGGATAATATTCCTCTGTCAGAGGTGTAGCAGGCAAAGATTTTCTCCTATTTTGTAGGTTTTCTCTTGACACTCTTGACTAATTCTTTAACTGTGCAGAAGTTTTTCAGTTTAAAGAGATACACTCATTTACTCTTGACTTTAATTTTTATGCTATGGGACTCTTGTTAAGGAAGGAGGTGTCTACATTGATGTGGTGCAGGGTTGGTCCTATTTCTTCTTCTAGCAATTTTATAGTTGCTGGTTTGATTTGTAATTCTTTGATCCATTTCAATTTGATTTCTGTGCAGGGTGAGAGATAAACATCTAATTTCAGTTGTCTGCATATGACTGTCCAGTTTGTCCAGCACCATTTGTTGAACAGGCTGTCTTTACTCCACACTATATTTTTGCCCCCTTTGTCAGATATCAGATGGTAAAAGATTAGTGGGTTTTGTCTTGGTATCTTCTAGTCTGTTCCTTTGGTCTTCATGTCTATTTTGATACCAACACCATGCCGTTTTTGTTACTATAAGACTATAGAATAATTTCAGGTCAGATATTGTGACACCTCCTGCTTCCTCTTTCTAGCTTAGTAATGTTTGGGCTATTCTGTGTTTCCTGTTTTTGCAATTATATTTGAGAAATGCTTTTAATTTATCCACGAAGAATGCCATTGGAATCTTAATGGGGATTGAATCTCTACAGGGTTTTCGGCAGAGCCATTTTAATTATATTGATTCTGTCTAACCAAGAACATGGAATGTTTTTCCATCTACTCAGACCTTATTCAATTTCTTTTTTTAATGTTTAATAGTTTTCATTGTAGAAATCCTTTATCCTTTGTGAGATTAATGCCCAAGTATTTTATTCTTTTTGAGTTTATAGTGAATGGGGCAGATTTCCTGATTTCTTCCTTGGTGGAAGTAGTATAGGAAAACTATTGATTTATGAGTGTTGATCATGTAACCAGCCACTGTGCTAAATTCATTTATAAGCTTTAGAAGTTTTCTGATGGAGCTTTTTGGGAGTGCTAGGTATAGGATAATGTCATTAGCAAAATAAGATAACTTGAATTCGTCTTTTCCTTTTTGAATTATTTTGATTTCATTCTCTTGTCTGATAGCTCTGGCTAGTGTTTCAAGAACTATATTAAATTGGAGTGATAAGAGGGCACAGCCTTGCCTTGATCCTGAATTAAGTAGAAGTGCTTTCAGTCTTTCTCCATTAAGTGTAATATTAGCTATGGATTTGTCATAAATGGCTCTTACAAAATTATTTTCCCATGATCCCTATCTTCTCCAGAGTTTTGAGCAAAAATGGATGTTGAATTTTTTCAAAGGCCTTTTCTGCATCAATTGAGATAATCATATGGTTTTTATCTTTAATTCTGTTTAAGCAATGAATTACATTTTTTAAAAAATATGTTTAAAAAGAGAGAGAGGCAGAGAGTGCATGTGAGAGAGAATAATTTTTATTTATTTTTTCATTTGGCCTTTGTTTCTCGTACACTTATTTGTATATGTGGTGCTGGAGTTTGAACCTGAGTCCTCGCACATACCAGGCAAGTGCTTCAACTGCTGAGCTGCCGCTCCAACCCCGTGAATTACACTTTTTGATTTGCACATGTTTAACCAGCCTTGCATTCCTGGAATGAACTCCACTTGTTTATGATGTATTATCTTTTTTATGTGTTTTTGGATGTGGTTTGCTAGGATTTTATTAAGTATTTTTGCACGTATGTTCATCAGGGAAATTGGTCTGTAGTTTTCCTTTCTTTTTTTTTTTTTTTAAGAGAGAAGGTCAGTGAGAGAGAGAGAGAGACAGAGAGA